>OENT01000181.1:0-67908 GCA_900239685.1 Rotaria macrura
TCAATGATATTCGATAGTAGTCATTATGATTCTTCAGTTGGTGATTTCAGTTTGAAATAAAATTTCTGTTTCTTATTTCGAATTCAGATTGAAATCATATACCCCATTGTATGTGTGCTGCTTGCGAATTAGAGAATAAACGTCTCAACGATAATAATTTAAAACTCCAAGGAAAACTCGAAATTACCAAAAAGGACAATGAAACACTAAATCAAGATATTAAACGTATCGAACAGAACAATGATCAAAACATACAACAGTATCAGAAAGAGATAGAGCGACTGAATAAGGAAATCAAAAGTCTCAAACAAGACATCGAGCGTTTGAGAGCTTCATCAGCTGCAGCCAGCTTGAGTTCAAGAAATGCTTCGGCTGCATCAACAAGTATGACAACTGGTGAGTGAAACGTTGAATTAAAGATATTCTCAAAAATAATGTTCTTCAGTCAAACCCCTATTTTCCTTTGAAAAATCACTATCAAGAAAAATGAAGAGAAAAATTTGCCAAATATAAAATCATAGAGTCTATACAAAAACTGTCTATTAACATATATATGCCCACAGAAGATCATACAATAAGATATTTTCAGAACTGCAGATTTCAAAGCTTGATTACGTTTTTCCGAGAGTGAATACAGTTCAACATTTTCGTATGCACGAAATTTAATTTAACATTACTGTCGGATGATTTCTCTAATCCAAAGACTGACTTCCTGAAGTACCTTTTTTCTAATAATACTGTCGTTTTTTCGAAACGGGTGGCGCAGATACAATGAATGCACTTGTTTTCTCTGTTTGAACCATCTGAAAATCGCTTTACAATCTGGTCTCCAGCTTGTTAGATCTACAGCATTCATTTCTCTACAAAGCTGTTGAGTGTAATTTTCAAATTCATCGTTGCTATCGGCGCCAAATTTCAAAGATTGATGTCTATTCAATTATGTATATGCGAAGATAAAAAGTAGTGAAAATACTTATGGAAATACCTCTAAACAATTCTGCTAGAATCTCAAACATGTCATAAAATCTTTTTAAAATTTCGATCTTTCCATGCAATTTTCACAATTTTAGAATACATAACGGGTCCGGCAGGATAAATGGCGGTCTAGTATTTTCGCGACATCTTCCTTATTTCTCATCCAATTCGACCTATTTTTTTTTTGAAATGTGCGTCGTCTATAGCTCTACAAATCCCCATATTTCATCTAAATATCCAAAATAAATACAGATTTTCCAAAGATGAAAAGTAAAGACCTTCAAAAGGTGGTACTTTCAAAGTACCAAAAAAGTGATACTCCGAAACAAATTTATCATGATTTAAACTGTGGGCTCGGTTTAAGAACAATCGAAAGATGGTGTCAAATGATTCGGCGGTCAGGCACTATCACATTATCAAAACCACCAAGTGGTCCTCGTTTGGCTCGTACAAAGGAGAAAATTCAACAGGTAAAGAACCGGTTACGCCGAGGAAAAAAGGGGTCAGCTGGAAAGATATCGATGGAGCTTGACATATCCGAAAGAAGTGTTCGGCGAATAATGAAAAACAATTTAGGGTTATATCCCTATAAAAAAGTAATCGAACCATTGCTTTCCGATGATCAAAAGTTCAAACGAAAACAATTTGCAAATTGGGTTCGAACAAATTTCCGAAAAAAAGACACTTTGAAAATCCTCTTTTCGGATGAAAAGATGTTCGACATTGATGGTGTTTATAATACCCAAAATGATCGAGTGTGGGCAGTAGATCGTGCTGATGCCGATAAAAATGGTGGCATTCAGCAGAGACGAAAATTCCCACAAAAAGTAATGGTTTGGCTCGGTGCCTGTTGCAAGGGTCTCACACCCTTGGTAATCTTGGATGAAGGAACAGTCGATCACACTGTTTGTATTGAAAAAGTACTTTCCGTAGCCTTAGAATATGGGGATAAAGTTTTCGGTGACAACTGGATCTTTCAGCAAGATGGTGCAATGCCACACAAACATCATTTAACACAGAAGTGGTGTCAAAAGAATTTTCCATCATTTATTGAGAAAGACAGATGGCCACCAAATAGTCCAGATTTAAACCCACTGGACTATTCAATTTGGGATCAGCTGGTCAACAACATCAATTGGAACAAAGTCTACTCAAAAAAAACTCTGATTCAAGAATTAAAATCTTCGGTTAAAAACGTTTCTGAATCTGTTGTTTTTGAAAGTTGTGCGTGTTGGACCAATCGATTGTATCGTCTTTATCAAAATGATGGGAATTATTTGCGTAAATAAAAATAGTATAATTTTGTAGAACTTTGAAAGACGATTCTTTTGAAGAACCAGGGAGCCAAATCGCACTAAGATTAAGGGAGATATCGGCAAAATACTAAGACCGCCATTTATCCTGCCGGACCTGTTATTTCAGAGGAAAAATTTTGAAGATGATAATTTGAAAACACTGAAAAAACTCTTGCGCGGGACAGGCCAACTACTTTGTACTCTTGCAATCGTAAAGAGCAAAAACAATTTAACTAATCAAGTCACCATTTATACCATTCACTCAGAATTAAATTCTTCATAAGACGGTATTCACATAATAGTTTTATATGACAAATCTGTCTTTGAAAAAATTATTTTCCGAAAAACATCTAAAAATCATCCAATATATATTAGTTCAAAATCTTTCTCTCGCATATAAGAGGAACACCAAAAGGGTTGCAAAGGTCATGGAAATTTAGAGCACGAAATCCTCTGTCTAATGATGCTAAATACGTTAGTTGGAGTATTGAATTTGATGATCATCGGCTTAAACTAATCAATTGATAGCAGCAAAGAATAAGAATTCCGCAGATGCAGGATTGGTTAGATGTTAATAGTTGAAATGTTTTACCGACAGCATAGATTAACTTAAAAACTGTCCGCAGCAGTTTTGTAGAGAAATGAATTTTCTATCAAACGAGTTCCACATCAATTTATATCTTCACTTCGTAGCCAGACTGTGTCACTTAATGCTAAACTTTTTTTCAGTTCTCATTTATTCTTCGAGTCGGATTTTGCTACTTTCTTCTTATTATTAAACTCGGGCACACTCTACAGACAGTGATAGAATTTTTTGAAGAGTGAATTTCTTTTATACTGTGCGTAATTTTGGATTTCATCATGCTCGAATTTTCAAAATTCTTATAGGGACATCTCGGATAAACTTGCCGGTTTTTAAGACACTTCCACATATGTAGAGACTTGCAACATATATGATGCTAAGTAGAAGACTTCAGTAGACGCGAGTGCAATTAGAATGTATTATGAGCTGATCAGTGGCTAACACCATTTTTATTGACAATGTCCATTTCGAAAATGATTTCAATTTATTTTCTATACGAGGCAGAAATTGTAATCAAGAGCTTCGACCATGTGTGTTTTGTTAATATCACATTATTTGATTTCTGAAATGATCTGCAGTTGCTCTATACGAATTTAGAGATTTGTAGAACATAAATCAGACGACAACAACTCGTTTTCGAAACACAAAAACACACATAATTCTTTTCCCAAGCTATTGCTTTCAACCTCACATCATCTCTCGTTGATAGGAAGCCAGAGGACTAAAATTTATGAGAAATTTTTAGTGACCCCTAAACAAATCAAACTAACGATTCGAAGTGGCTGCATATGTGTGCATTTGAGAGGGAACTGGAAATATTCACACATACACCCACACCCACCGAAAAGTTCATGTCCTCCAATGGAATACAGAAACTTTGAAACATAAATATAATGTATGATGACACTTGATATTATTTTCTTATTCTATTTGAAAGCTCTGATTCACAATGTGAAGGAACTAATCTAGTTTCGCGATATACGTATATAAGATTGATCACCAGATCATTAATAAGAATAAACCACAAAATTTTCCATCATTATCAACATGAAAGCATCCTATAGATAATCATAATATATCTTTTTGCTTTAGCTACTTCCCTGAAGAGTACAACGACATCAATGGAAAAACCAGCGACACCAAAACCTGCAAAAGAACCAGGTATGATTCTTCGTAGAAGTTCGTGTTTCCTGGAGGAGAAGTTCTTTTTGGTTCTTTGATTTGAGACATGTTTCGAGACTCATAAATGATTAACTCTCTCTTCGTCACTAGCTGACATCAATGTTACAGATTACTATTCGACCAACAGGAAGAAATTATACTTGTCTTCAATAATAACCACTTCGTTCTGAGCGTCACATTATCTCCAACGTTTTATATGATTCAACGTAGAACAGCAGGCTCATCCCGCACACCACTAAGACCTTTAATATGCGGGAGTTTACTTAGTTAGCGTTATTAACTAGCGACAGGTTTCCAAGAAAGCAGATTACTTACTACGAACAGTACTCCTTTAATAGAAAGTCGCTGCAAACGTTTATGAAAGCGTGTTCCTGTTATAGTGTGAAAATCGCTCTAATTGATCATTTTCCTACTACCTTTAACAAATTACTGTCCCTAAGATACAGGTACGCTTCAATACCTGCTTAATCTACCCGTGGTTGCATTGAAAAGTTAAGTGCGGACCTGCAATTCTGCTTGTAAAATCCTATAACTACCTCAACTAAACATTTATACCAACCATTTTTTGATTTTGTGCACACATATCTGACTGTTCATTACCTATCTTTTGCGGTCTATTTATTAAATCCCCGTATGTACCACAAAAAGAAGAACTCATTTATGAAGTAGAATGTCTTCCAACACTCACAACATATACAGATTCGACTATAGTGGCTATCTAAGTAAGAATGACGAAGTATTTGAATTAATATCGGACCTTTTTTCGTTTTAGTCAACAGAAATTCCTATCATAGATCCGATAGAAAAGAAATCAATATGCTGAAAAACCTCTTTACTACAATAGGCGAAGAAGATATAGTGCACAAGTTTGTCTAGCAAAACAATTTTGTATGGTTTTATACCAAATCGAATTGACTTCACAACCTCATATAGGTTTCGTACGATCACACGATTCGAATAAGAGGTCTTTGCATCTCGTAAATATTTCATGCATTGTGTAAATTACCATTTTATGAAAGCATAACATTTGTTTTGCTAATATTTTCTCATCTCGACGAGATTCAGCATCTGACGCTCAACATTTCTTCTATTCAAATTGACATGTTATTATCTACCGCTTTTAAGTAATCCTCCACTCAGGGCTCACTTCAATTATATCAAATCACGCAAAATAGCGTTTTCTTTCTGAAAACAAGGATATCTACTTGATATGTATTTTGAAGTATGAATTGTACTGAGACACAACCCTTAATAGTAAATTCATCTTTTCTTATCACTAGTACTGTGAAAAGAAGCACGGTTGGAAAATCTTTTCGTGTGGAGTGCTATCAAGTAATCCTAATCTAAATATGGCTCACTGCTTCAGAAATTCTGACAATATCTGTTAGGATTTTGAGCTTCTCGTTCTTAGATCCTGTCATGTTAAGCTTAAGATTCTGTCTCGATTCCTAATAATTTCTGTTGCAAGAATTTTTCAAACTAAAACAAAGTCATCATCAAGATCGGTTCAAAATCGTAGTAAAAATCAAGATTTAATGAAGAATCATGCTAGATCTATGTAAAATAGTCCACTCCTGAGAATAAGTTCTTCACATTGTGAGGTAAAATCAGATGAACACGCTGACATTCCCCCATATTCATTTTCTCTCTAAAAAGAAGTATTCTCGGAAACCAACAAAAACCGTGCCAGAGGCCTCGGAAAGCCTTAAAAGATTTCCGGAGGGTAAGAAATGTTTTTCGGAACCCTCGAAAACGTTTTTCATTGGTTTCCGAGAACTCCGTTTTTAGTGAGTATGCTCCGATAAGCAGCTATGTAGATCATAGAATCAGTCGATGCCTCGTCTTTTCATATACGAAAGGGAATTGGTTTGAAAAACTGTGTGCAATTTAGTAGAGCTCCTCGACAGCCACAAAATATGAAATTGAAGCTTTAGTTTTGATTGTGTTTAGTTCAGAAAAAGTAACTGTTTGTCTTGCGAATAACAAAAACATATATATATCGAAAACGTCCAGCATTTATGTCTCGTTGTAGTTTTATATGATCACTTTGAAAATTCCATCAATCTCAATTTCGACTGCTTCTTTTGCTGCTTATCTTAAGACTTCAGAATCCTTTGATGAAGTATGCAAGATTTTATAGAAAGTCTCTGCAAATGATATCTTTTCTTTTACAAATAAATGTATGATTTCAGTCAACGAGGATTGTAGCTAGTCAACAGTTGTACTCATCCTGCTATTGAAGTAAAGTGGTGTCAAATTTCCACAAACCATTCTCTGAAGAGCCTACATGTGAGCTCAATTATGATCTCTGGCATTTAGTCATAATTGGACATTTTTCCGGTAGTTCCAGAGAAGGAAAGGTGAAAAGACTGGGAAGTAACGAAAAAACGTTATTTAGGTTCCCAAGAACACAGAAATATGAATTGTGAAAAGTTATGTCTTACGTCAAATTTGAGGAAAGAGATAGCCTTTTCTGCACACGTTTGTGTAGCTTTTTTATTTGGCAGGTCTGGTATTGATGAAATTTATTCCTCTTTAGTTCATTTACAGTGTAACTAGGAATTCCAAGTATCAAAAGACATGATACTATTTAAGTCAAAATGATGAAAAATCTTCCCACAGAAACATGAGGATAAACATTGAGAAACGATCGAATAGCCGATAATGAAGTGTACACCCTAATCGGTTTTGTTTTTGGAAAATTTATCCATGCATTTTCAATTGTACCTAAAGAGACAAAACTATTAATTTCTCATCAAAGGCCCTTCATAAAAGTCATGACAGTCGCATCAAAGTCATCATGTTTCTTCATCTAGAACAAGCCAGCATATCTAGCGACTATCACACAAGAAAATCGTATAACTTATGTGCCCTTGTCACCCATATCATGAAATATTTGTCATTGGTTTCTTTCCTTATAAATTGCTTCTTTCCAGTGCCAAGAAGCACGGATTTCGTATACATGGATACAAATATCATATCTTTTGAATCTGAAGTCTAGTCTTTGCTCGTGTATATTTGCATATCTTTATGTGTGAAAGTTCTCATAATCATTGAATTCAAAAGTTCTTTCAACTCTATCTACACATGATTCAAATATAACAATTAATGAAGGTGCTTCAGTCATTAAATGAGAACCCTTGCTATTTTGGTGATATTCCTTTATTTTTTATTTACAGTAGCATATCTAGAGATCTGTCGTAGCCCGTATTGAGCATCAAGAGATCATAACACAAAAAGCTACAGTGGAATTTTTAGAATTCTGAATTCAACAGATCAAACATTTTTAATATATGAAAGTCAATTTTTTTATTGGAGATGCATGTATGTGTAGGATAGCCTGTGGGATATTAACTTTTCTTCTATATGTTGGAATCATCATTAACAATCATGTTTCATAGAGAAGAAACTATTAAAATTGATTTTAACTTACTTTGAATGATTTTTAAATTCGTTTAGAGTGTGAAGGATTCTCTGTGCCGCTTACCTTTTCGAAACTTCAAAATGATTCAATGATTTTGTGATTACTGACCAATAAAATATTTTAAAGTATGCACTACGAAGAGAGAAGTAAATGAACAGAAGTTTTGTTGCGAACATTCATGTATTCTATAATTGCTTACTAGTTACTTCTAGGAGACCTTACACTAGTAGGGATGAAAATAATTGAACAAAATGTTAAGGGCCGTTCTATTCAGTCACTTCTTACATGAAATATACTCCATTGAAGAACTCATTAATCTGTTTCGAAAGCATGACGATAAACGAACAGAATTTTCTTAAGTATGGTTTATCTGTGATTCAATATTCGTCCCTTACACTAACTAAAACTATTTCTTTCCTACTGCAGAGGATTCTGGAATAGAGTGCTTGTACCAATTGCAACAAATGCCGTTGAGATCATTCGTTTCTCTTATGATCTTGAATCAATAAATGAATTGCTAGTCTTCATAGACGAGTAAAAAAAACATAAGGGAACAGAATACTGATTCGACTGATTCATTTGATATGCTATCGTTTTTATTTATAGAAACAAGGTATTTTTCCTTTGAAGTGAATGATATAGCTGAATACCATCATTGGTACTTTTTAAATAATTCATTTAGTATACAAGTATCGATTAGATGTAAAATCGAAAAAGTAAGTGTAAAGTAAGTCAAATAAATGTATGGAATCTACAGGCGATGATTATAATTCATTTAATTGGTAATTCGCGATATGTTTCTCCTGCTTGAATTTCCACTTTTATTTGCATGAAGTACATGAACGAGATCATCGGAAAATTTGGCAATGGATGATAAGAATTGATTTGTAATACGATCACCGAACATATTTATCAATCGAAAAATTTGCATCGAAGTAAGTAAAATAGATGAACATAACCCCACAAGTAAGAATGTTTCCTATTACACCTGAATTTTGATCAACTAAGTGACTCATCATCTTGACTACAAAGTGAGGAACATTGGTGAACAGGACTATGTGAAGACTTATACTAAGTCACTCACCGTGTCATCTTTCAAAAGTGTACGTTCTCCCACCGTTTGTTTTGATGAACGTAATATCGGGGAATAAAAGGCTTGGAGAGACGCTGAAATTAAGCGTTAAGTTAGCTCTTTAAGATTATAATCTTCTACGAACTCATTGATTTCCAGCATTTCTTTGGCCACTCGTAAAGATAATTGAATACATGCATTGGGAAACATATGTTGGTTTACGGTGAGATCCTTTTGGATGAAATATAATTTAGATGTTTTAGTTCAAAGTGGATAAGATAAGTGAATAGAATTCTGATAATGTATATTCATTGATTACTGTATCCTTGATCAATATCGGCAATACTTAATCTTCATTTCAAAATGAAACATATAAATGAACATAAGAGTGGTGAGAATGATTCAATTAGCCTATGATCTTTCATCTCTTCATCAATTCATCTTGTTCAATCTGGAGGATAGCCAATACGTAAATAAAACACTAACTATATGAATTCTTCATTTATTGCGTGCTCTTCAATCAAAAGATCAATTCAAAGGCTTTGATTGGAGTTTCAAAATGAGATGAAAACATAAAGGAACAGAAACATGACCAGTACTTCAAGTGTTATCAGCATTCATTGGTCATGTTATAGTGAATGAACTACGATCACCGCATCTATTGTGGCGCAAAACAGATGGAATAAGTGACCGGAATTTTCGTTGGGGTTATTCATTCAAAATGTGACGGTGAATTAGCTAAACAACTTTCAAAATTAGTCTCAGATTGATGAAAATATATAAACATGATATTGATCATATTCATTCATTTGTCACCTGAAACATGCACTGATGTTTGTAGCTAAAAGTAAACTTCAAACTTAACATAATTGATGAATGGATAGTTGGCGTAACATGTACTTTTAGGGTATTCATAAATGGCATCGTCAGTTGGTTATCACTACACCCTCAAATCATCAATCTCAAGGAAAATATCGATCTATTTTAGTTATTATGTTTCTTTCTTCATCCATAACTACAAACATCGTCACTATTCGTAGAAACACGTTATGATTCTGGCTTCATGGAAACAGACGTTAAACACGGATAATCCTGAAAATAGATGCAAAAGGAGTTCGTCAAATACCATAAATCTCATTGGAATGGCTGCTTGGTGTTAAGGACACTAACACACAGGTAGATCTTTAAAATTGTGCATGATATTTTCTCAGCCCTTTTTCACTTCTCACGTATCTAAATTTACTCACGCTTGATTTAATTGTATAAGAACCAGAGTGAGGACAAAGAAAGTATGTGAGAAATGAGGATGTACCGAAATCCTCTACTAAAACAATCTGAATGATTCCTGTTATTCTTACAGCGTTTTGGATTCCATATCCATTCTTAAGAAAAGCAAAAACGAAGCGGAATACAAATTCGAACTGTCATTTTTATCAGTATCTTCTTAATCATCGATCGTCATGTCGATCATCTTCACAACATACTTATCTTCTGCTTCGAATGTATCCTGATATTCCGCTGCCAAATCATGAATATCAATGAGTGGAAAAGTTTATATTGTTTTCCAGTATATAATTCTCTAACATAGTCCAGGCTAATCCAATCTAGCTCAATATACTGCACGTCCAACCGGTAAAGGTAATATTTTCACATTAAAGTGTTCAGCAGTTTCGTCAACCTTCAAAATCCAACGGTACTTAGATCGGTTTATATTCTTTTAATTTTACTCGCTTTATATCATCGTGGGGGAGTGAATTTAACAACTATCTAAAATAGTTCGGTTTTCGCTATTAGTGACTCATGTTCAATATTATTTTGATGCAACCAGCTTTCTCAATCACTTCTTTTCTGAGTGGTCGTACCGACAGGTTCAATGCATTCATATTTTGACTATGCCACATGGCATTACCTATAATATGACATATAAGTGAGCCACTACCTAGGAGGCAGCAAACTAGAACCAGACACCACAACTGACTCGAATCGAATGCAGATGCCTATAATGGTTTCATTCTCTGAACTGCATAAATTGATAAGAAAAGAAGCAAATTACATGCTAAAAAACTAAAAAAGTTGACAGATGTTCAACTGCAGGTTGATCTACGACCTCTAATATGTCAATCGTTTGTCATTTGGTAAAAGGACAGCAGAATAATCAATTACTTCTAATCTGTTTCATGCCGATAATCTTCAATTCTCTGCGCTTTCGGAGCGCTTCAGCAATAGTTAAGCACGGCAAAGCGAGAAAAAGTCGACAGAAAAGCTGATTATTATGGAATAAAAGCCAGCAGAATCGTTGGAAAAATTTTATAGCAAAAGAGCAAAACCTGCTTTTTAAACCAACTTGACCTCCTACATGAAAAGATGACATTGAAACTTGTTGCATTAGCATAGTAATGTTTCTTGTAATTGATTTTTGAACAATTAATTTATACATATGCGGAAAAAAGAACAGTATGTTATATACGACGGACA
The DNA here is from genome assembly GCA_900239685.1 of Rotaria macrura. Taxonomy (NCBI): domain Eukaryota; kingdom Metazoa; phylum Rotifera; class Eurotatoria; order Philodinida; family Philodinidae; genus Rotaria; species Rotaria macrura. Next base: position 11,007 of record OENT01000181.1, read on the forward strand.
ATTTATCATAATTGTTCTTAATAGCAATGCTAGGTGCAGGCACAGATTGTCAACTGAATTCCACAAGTAACGCTCATCGAGAGTCGATTCGCTTGACCCTAGACTGAGATACTGGTGTAGAAATAGACTTTAGAGTGTGCCCGATTGTCTGAATAATCCAATAACCACACTTACTATCTATCGAAGAAGAAAAGCTCCATACTCACTTTGATTTTCCTTCGACTGTTTTTTAGCAAACGCTATGAGGCCAAATGCAAAAATCTTCCTCTGATTGAATGATTTACAGAGTACACTAAAAATTAGCTCTGCTTAAGTAAATGAAATTCCTCCACATTCGACTTTGAAAATTCATTTATGACCAAATCAAAGATAATATCTCTCGTAGAGTAAGTCAGTTCATAACTAGAGCATGTCTGGTAGAAGATTATACCGGATAAGTCAATCAAAATGTCGCAGCAATAGAAACAAAAACTAGTACTACTCTGCTATTTCTCTTTTCTACAAAGAACATTTCTTTTTATTACTATCAAAAAAGTTCACGAAAAATAATGTAAGTACAAAACATCCAACCATGAAGTATTTGTTCATGTCAAAAACTAAGGTAAATTTCAGCTAAGCAGTAACCGAGAAGTAAATATGCTTTTTGTTCAGATGCAAAACTGTGACATGATTTTCTTCCATTTGTTAATTGTTTCTGTTTTGATAGGTTGAGTATTTACTCTCATGCTATCTATCAGATGGGATGGATTCGATTCAGAAGAGCCCATTTTTGTAGAATTATTTCTTCCGCTCCAGAAAAAACTTATAGAGGAAACTCATTCACCAGAACTAATACTCTAGCAGAGACACCACACCCAGACTCATAATGAATGCAGATCAATACACTACGTTTGAAACACGTCATCTTCGGACTTGACAGAAAGTAAGTCAATTAACTCGGCTTCATTTTTTCAAATGAAAATAATTATTTAAAATTACTACACCAACTTTTGTTTATTATTAGAAACGAGAAGTAGTGAGTTTTTATTACAAAGATCAACTTCTTTTACTATCAAAAGCAAGATGGGTGACTGCTTGCTTCAAGTTTAGTCGATTCTCTTATGTTATTAATTATTGTACCTGAATTAGTAGTTTGATTGACCTATTGCAAAATGATCAAATTCTAGCTGTATCTTCTCAGATCACGTTCCTCAAGGTATTGCTGAAACTTTGAAAATTCTTCAGACGACTATAACGCATCATTTTACAGTTCATATATGGCTAACATAGGTTTTCTACTTTATTTCCATGAGACTTTATCAAAGCACATGTACCAATACGAGTAAAGATTTGAATAGCTTGAAGCAAAAACGAGAAAACTTTGCTTGAATATCAGAAAGAGTTTACTTTTCGATGTTCTAAAATGCATTTCAATAAGAATGATGACTCTCAACACTCTAAACAACCGGCAATTTATTAACAAGTTTTTACTCAGCTCACAAACTGGGTGGAGTAGCTTACCATTACTCTCGCTAATGACGTTTATTGAGTTACTTCACGTATTCAGACGATATCTGAGCAAAATAATACTGCAGTGTTTTCTTCATGACGAACTATAGTAAGTTGATCCAATGTATACCAAGTGACATAGTATTTGTATATGATTGATTAAAATTTAAGCCGATGTATTCTAGATATTGTCCTATTGGTTGATTGATTCAATATTTGTATAGGGAACTTTTCGAAATGATAGCGAAATAATTGTTTGATTTTCTAAAAATCTCAAATCTTTGTAAAACTATATGCGTGAATCAAGACAGAGGAACGAGCGTGATCAACAGCAAGCATCAACGGATGTAATTAGAAGATGGAACTTTGTTTTTTACGAGTTATTTAATTTTTGATGCCTTTTTTGTATTATTCAAAGAAAGATGATGCTCTTCGACAACGTGTAGAACATGAATATACATCGCTATATCGTCAAGTACATAAAGTCGCACAGAAGACAGCACGGTAAGAATTTTTGTCAAAAGGAAATTTGAGATTTTTCTTTGGTCTTATCTAAATAACTAAGGTTTCTTTTTTCAAAAACTCTCTTCCGTTCTTACTCGAAGAAAAACGTAGCATCTGTGAAAAGTTCTCCCAGTTTTTTCTTTGCTGCCTAGCATATTTCGATGAGTATATTCCCACACGATGATTCAACGAAGGAAAGAATGAATTTGGGCATCCATCTATAGTTAATTGAATCAGTTTGATTTTGGCAAGATCTTGGGAAAAAGTTCCGTATACTGAAGTGTATTAATGAATAAAATATTACCGAAGAGAATTGTGAGTCACCAACTGAAAAAGAAACTCCAAGAATAAGACATCTTTTCATACATGGAAACAGAAGTGCCCTTAATGAATATGATCACTGTGCTCAAAAACTAATTTCGTGGATGCTGAACATGTATCTGCAACCAATATTATAGTTACTATCGGTACAAGTATCAATAGGTCTTTTTCATACAGCATATATTTACCTAGCTATGACACAGTAGTTGATTGACATAGTTCTTTTTATGATGATCAAAGGTTCATATCACAATAATCACTACACCCTTCCTAAACTGAACTAAGAATCAAATTAAAGATGTAATTAGTGCATGTCTTGTAAAACGCCAAATAGAATGGTGTTGATTTCTTTCTTTCCTGAAATAAGTAAATTTGTCATCATTGACATTTATCTCAGTGTAAAATTGAACTTTTGATACTCGAAAACAGTTTTTCTGCTATCACGATATTCGTTTGAATTTTCTCAACTCTCAAATTTTTGATTCGCAAGTGATTTCATAGTAGAAGGATTTTCTTTCCTTTTATCTTAGCAAAAGTTGTGAGTTGATTTTAGATGAACAATTAATCGATCGAAAATGTTCGCCACAATTAACTATAGAATAGAACATAAAAGAGACAAGTTTTTATTCATCTTCCTCTTACTTGATTCTAGTCATGTTCTTCGACATGTACCGCAACTATGTCCACCACGTCCAATAACTATACCTATTCCTATATCTACTATCGATTCAAACACAAATATAGATGATGATGATGGTAAAACTATTTCAGTTATTGTAACTGACAGTACTAGTAAGAGTTCACAAAAAAGTACAACGATTCCAACTGTTATGCCAACACTACCGATTGTACGAGAATTAATCTCAAATGTGCCGACAGCGAAAAATGTTGCTGCACGTGACCATCTTATTGGCATACCGTATTTATGCGATAAATATCCTGACGATCAACACTTAATTAATTCAATATTAATCGAATCGTCTAAACAACAAAAATTAATACGGAGTTAATTTTCATCTCTAATATTTACATGCCATTGAATCTTGGTATTTAACTAGGATAAAATTTGACGAGCAATTTTTGGAGAATATCGATCAATCACTTCGATCAAAAAATTATGGGATTCGTATTCAAATGAAGAAATGATCGATGCCATACTTTGTAAGAAAAGTCGAAAGACTGAGAAAACATTAATTTCATGAATTATCCAACATTATCATCGTGGTTCAACAGTGCAAGCAATACTCATGGTGTCAGCAAATCAAAACAGTTGTTTTGTGAATGAGGAAAAAATCAACTACTGCAAAAAATTTGAAATGTGATTCAGAAGATGTGGATATGGATGAACTTATTATTGAACGTTGGTGTTCTCGATTTTGTCCACTTTACTACAGTTACAAGTGAGATATTCATTATTCTAGAGTATAATTTAAAACATATTCAATAAGGAATATTCTCGATGGATTTGTGTCCGATTGCAATGCTTTTAGAATATTGAAGTAGATTTTAGAAAAAAGTTCTCGAAATTGCAAAATATAAATATCTTTACTTCGATGTAATTTATTCACGCCTATTACCAATACTACATTGAATTTATTTTAAAGTCGTATTGAAAAATGATTCCATACGCAATAAGCATGAGTCCACCTTAAAGTCAGATATCACACTTATTTTTTTATTTTCAATTGAGCTACGCCCACATGGTTGGAAAGCTGAGTACCGCCTAGAAAAATTTAATCTGAGACTGTCTAATTTTGAATACTGACAGAAAATAGACTGCCAAGCAAACTATCACCATGAATTGATCAAACATGCTCATGCAGAAACGATCCTTATCAATTCAGGTAGAGTAGTCTCGTTCATTTCTCCGAAGAAACCTTTGTTCGATCTGATTGATTTTATACCAATTACATTGACATGAATGTTTTTGTTATGGAATTCCTGTCTTCGTCTTATAAGAATTATAAAAATATTTTGATGAATTTTTAATGGAAAAATAGCTCTTCTCTGTTCAAAGCACAATAATAAAACAGGGATAAAAATTCGGCACGAATCAACTTTTGAAAGAAAGATGTTCAGAAAACTGAAATTTTGAGTTTAGCCATCTAGGCCTTGAATAATTTAAAAACAGAAGGAAAGTATTCAAATAAAATCGTGTCAAATATCCTCTTTAATGAGTGATAGAATATTCCAATCAACTTTATCAACCAAAAATGAAGTGTACTTTCCGTATAATTGAAATCAATTTTCCTTGCCATACTTCTTAGCTCCAAATATTAGTGTGCTTTCTTTAATGTCTGATACTTAGAAAGACAATGGGTACTTTAAAAAGTACATCCTAAGATCCATAAATGATATAAAACAGATCGAAGTCAAACAAGAAGCATCGCATCGGAAAGAAGATGGGATGTATTTTTCCCTACGATAAGCATCAAGAATATACTGAACTTCAAGGGGGAAACTACTGGCTCAACTCAGATGAAACTGAAAATAAATCACTCAAACTCACAACTCGTCGTTTCCTCCTTGGTTCCTATCATAGAGTAATTATTACATTTCCAACAAAATTTCTTGATACTGACATTCTGAATATATACAAAGTACTCACATATGTATCACAGACAAGTTCATCACTCTGTTACACTGCATTGTAATTATGAAATCGAATTTCATTTTATTTTGTAAAAGTGACTTGTCAGATAGTTCCAAGGGGAAACAGCTGATATTAAATCAAAAAAAAATCAATGACTCGATGGAAATGATTAAATTTGGTATCCTTTTTGTTCGAAATATCAATCTAAAGAGGGACAGTTTAAATTTGATTTTGATTTCTGTGATTTAAATCAGAAAAATCACAGAAATCAGAAATCAGCTGTTCCTCCCTTCGATATTTCCCAATTTGATTCTAGCAATCATACTTAAATTAACGTATAGCTACCTCGTTTTTTTTATGAAATTAAATGTTCAATGAGGATGCTATTAAAAGTAAGCAAATCTGATCAATCAAGATTTCAATGTTAACTTCTTTGCCAGTGTTAACGACCAACATAAAAACAAAAGTGCTATTGGTGTCATTCAATGGCTAATCATGAACAGAATTTTCGCAAGAAATCATTCGAAATTCTTCATTTTAGTAATCGAAACTATTCAGAAAATTAAAATTATAAATTATTTAATCATCCAACGAATCTACTGCCGTTCATAGATTTACAATCTTCAAAATAAATTTAACACGATCAATTATTATATATGAATATTCATCTTCTTAACACCTACACTCAAATAGTTGCCTTTCAATTAGAAATATATAATTCATAAAATAATTGGTTTTGTTAGACATATACTGCGATTTGGCGGAGAATAACCACGGAATAAAACTATAGGTGGTAATAATTCACAAACAATAATTCTCGAGAACTATTCAGTCAGTATATTTTCTCATCAAGACAAATACAATCGTTCTTAATCTTATGCACTTATTTAATTTCAGACAACTTTCATGATATGTTTATCTGGTCAGACTGTGTTTTCGCGTTGCTACCGTACACTTCTTCAGATGTCGAATATTAGAAATTTAGATTTTCCACTTCATGAGCTAATTAAACAAATCAATTTTCTCCTGATTGACTAAGTGAAGTTGATTCATCGTTATATAAAGTTGCCAATTCGTGTATTCATAGAAAATAGTTAGAATGCTTTATCAAGCGTTCACCAGTGTCAGCCAATTTATACAGTGTTCAGAGTCTAACCGTTTCCCAAAAGCATTCAGTACTATGATCGATCAGAAGCAAACTTTCCCAGTTGCTATTATAATGCGGATTAAATTCTAATTTGGTGGCGAGGGATATATTTGAGTACGATCTGTTAGATGAGTGAAGAAAAAAACCGTGAAGCGTAAAATTTGATAGAGATATTCTGCATGAATATTTATACACAACTAAAAATGATTCTCTAACTAGAACTTGAAAATAAATATGTAAATATAGTATTTGTGCGATTCTTTCATGCATGCATTTACTCCTTAGCAATCGATTTTAACGAGGGAATGATCGCTATGAAAATAACGACTTAGAAATGTGTAAGTCTAGAATCTATTTTGCTATTATCCAACTGTATCAAATTTTATAGATATCCAGATAATCCAGTAAGTATATGGAGTCATCAGTTCTATAATGGCAGGTATTTGTCTTTCCTCGGTATGCAGGACTAATTTGTAGAATATAGAAGCCATACAGTTGTTTTCACTCACCTCTTATACTATAAATCTACTTAACAGAAGGCTAAGAGTTTCTCGGGTGATTCATTGTAAAACTCGAACATGACGAATACCTGCTAAAATATCATTAATGCAGAAATTAGATTGCATATTTAGGAATCGAAACGATTGAAATTCTCATCATAATAAACGAAAGGAAAAGAAAATTTAACAAACTTTTTGAACAATAAAGAATCGAGGTAATCGATAATTTGAATATAAAAGAGAATCCTGTTTGTCATGAGAACGAGATCAAAGAAGAAAATTTCATACCGCATGTAAGGAATAGATTTCCGAGGAAATCTTATCTATCGTCTCTCAGTACTAACATGCTCCTTAAAGACGCCGACATATGCTACAGAGAAAAAAACACTGACGTGATATACTTGACATAATAATGCCTGTCAGCGAAGGCAAACAATCAATATTTGCTTCCAACTAATCTAAGTGTTACAGAATGATATGATCATGGAAAGTTTGCTTTTACTGTGTAATAAAAGAAATGATTCACATGCTTTGAAAAGTATGTGAATAAATAGCTTGTGAATACAAAATAAAAACGATATAATAAAAAAAAGCTAGAGAAAAAAGTAAATTTGATTTAGTTGAATGTAGGTCGTCATAGACATCCGACTGCTAAACTCACATGAAAATAAATTTTGTGAATATCTGATAAACAAGAATGTTTTCTTAGCATAGGTAAAATGTTTTTAATGTCAGTGTAAAACTCTGTCCTGTGATTGTGTGCCATGCATGAATATATCATAATAATTCTATAAATATTCAATTGAAACCACTATTTTCAGATGATCAGATAATACGCGGATTCGTTTAATTGCATTTCATCGGTTTTCATTAAAAATATGATTGTAACAAACTGTTGACAAAGCTTTTGAAAGTTTTAAACGTTTGTCTCATCGTTATCGTTGACAATAAATGGGTTGAAAAAAAAGGGGATTTCGTTAATGCTTTAGAGTTTTACTCATTGTTACCTTCACGATTAAAAGTAGCATCCATTCATACAACTGAAATTTATCTGTTTTGATTTCTTAGTATGATTTTATTTTTTTACTGAGAAATTGACGAACAAATATTTAATCAATATCATCTTGTTTCTTTTTCGCAAATATTGAAGAATGAAACTTTCTTCTTACCGTTACACGAGCGCGTGTTGTTAATATCTATCATAGCATGTTTGACGTCAACAAACACGTCAACTGATAACGTCGGACTATTGTATGACGCAGTTATTCCATTCAACATTAAAAGCAAGAACACATCAAACAACAAAGAACCACATATTTTAAGCAGTTTTCTTGGTTTGTCTCAATGGCTAGAAATCAAATTAAAAGTCCCAAAGCAATCGTCGGCATCGTGCTTGCGTCACTCAGTTTCACCGCTGTAGTAGTATTATTTATAGTAGGCGGTATCTTTTTCGGCACTGAGCGTCCCAAAGTGTTACACTACGCCAACACTATATGTCAAGTAGAAGAAGTTAATTGGAAAACGTATCGATGTAAGACACGTCACAGTTCATATACATGCTATGGTGCAATATGGAAAGTTTCTCATAGACAAAATATAACCATTTCTGCTACAATCGAAGAAGATAAGCGATTTCGGTCTTCTAGCGACGCATTGAAAAGAGCAAACGAATATCAAGTAAGACACCATTTTACATTGAGATTCTTCTATAAAAAGTAATAACAAACTAGTCAGACAATGCCTTCAGATATATTCGTTTTGTTTAAATTAGGTTGTTTTCGATCAAAAATCCTAGGTGATATTCAATGAGAAGAAAACCTTACAAAAATTTCACGTTCACTTGTGATCATAAAACAATATCAACATTTTTATATTTCGATCTTCTGCAAAGTCCTTTTATGTTTTACTATTCAAAGAGATCATTTGACTTCGATATGTGTCCACACACAAATTCCAATGATAATCTTGAATATAATAATTTATATAAAGTAGACTGATAAAATATTTCCACTAACTATTCTAGAAATATGACCTTCTTCACAATTCTATGATTGCACTATTATTATACTAGTTAGAGATGTATTCTCGGTCAGTAATACTCTAAAATTGAAGATGATACATGTTATAACTGATTGAAATTATTCATGTCCCAAACTAGTGTATGGAAGAATTTCAAGTAAAATAGACATACAAAATAAAGAGTTGTCCTAAAAATAAGTTCTCTAATATGATGAACGTGCTCTTTACATGTAAAATGTCAACAAGAATTTGTATTCCTGTAAAATTTTCTCTCGAAGACAATTATGCCCTATTGAGAATAAGAAGAAGACATGGAAATCGAAAACGAAAAATATTTGAAGGAGAATTTTCTCGTTGGAATGAACATGAATCGTTGTTTACTAAAAAGATTTTTATTGTAATCTACAGTAAATTAAAAGTTGTAGAAGTAAAGAGAACTTTCAATATATCTCCGCTCTGAATTCACTCAGTAAACTACTGAAATAAAAACAGGTCTTCTTTTTCCTCAAATAAAGATTCTTGGAAGATGTGAGTTTTCATGATACTGAACAGTATTGGAAAATAATTCAATAGCCTTACCAGATTGACCATGTAGAATCGTTTTTTCTTAATTCGAAAATATTTTTTGGGTATATTCAAAATCAAACGAACTGAAAAATGTAATTCCTGTATTCTGAATAGAGCAACATTCTTTTTTTCTTTTTTCTATTGATCGAACATGTTGCTTCGTTACGTGTTCTCATACAATTTACAGATCTATTGATAGTATATCTCCATAATGATGAAAAATACGGATACTACTATTTTAAAGAAATTTTCTATGTCGACCATGATGAAACAAACGGAAAAATCAGTGCAAAACTTCTGTTTGACAATGAACAATAAATTCCAATTACCATAAGCCGTGATATTTTTGTTTCTTTAAATTACTATATAACGATGGCATGTATTGAGAAAGATCTACGGTAAAATGAAGTTGAATATTGTATTGCTCACTTCGAACGTATTCGAAGTTCTATTCATAGAAAAATAAAAGATGTTTTGTTTTATTTGCATTTATGCAATTTGTATGTTAGCGATGAATTTGATATTTTTATTCCTATCTTTGAAATCTTCTCTCGTTTTCTTTTAAGATTGGCTCATTTTATTCATGTTGGTATGATACTAGAAAACCATCAGTTGCTCAATGGAATAAGCCCAGTACCACTGTGGCTATCATTCTGCTTGCTTTTGGTGGATTGTCAGTACTTCTCACGATCCTCTTCTCATTTTTAGCAGTAAAATTTATCAAGCAGGAAATATCACAGAGAAAAAGCAATGAGGTGGTTCCCGAGTATTACCCTGATTATTTTATAACAAAATAACAGTAAAGATAAGTAATATTCCAGTTAAATTTTGTATGTCAAACCTTTGTTTTTGTGATAAATGTTGTTCATATAACCTTCTATCTATTTTTTTAACATTTTATTCAATAAAGAAAACTGCATATTTATCTATTTTCTCCCTTAAATCTAAATTTATTGAAATGCTTCAAGAAAATGTACAGCGTATGTTTAAATATCATTATAAAAATCTTTAAAATGTCATGAGAAAATAGTTATCGAACGAATCAATAATCGAGATGTACTTTCGTGGTACGAAAGTGTTATATAAACTAACCTGATGCATGTTGATGTCTACGAATAAAATCTATACCATGTAAGCAGAAGATAGCATGATTAAGTTAAATGATAAAAGTCCATCATTCGTTAATTACAAATAGTAGACGTAGTCAGCCTTTCTTATGCTGTTTTTTCGCAGAGGTACAAGCAATTTGTCATTGTATCCCTCAATTTGTTTTTCGTATGTCTATCGTAGAATGACATACATATGAAACAAGATCTTTTTCTCATCTTTTTTAGTACTGACAATAGAAATAAACTGTCTTATTTCGAACTATTTTATATCATACACAACCAAGCATGACATACGTCAAAACATACGAATCCTTTGTGAGAATTCGAATGCTTTTTATAATTAGCGTTTGTTCAATTTGAGAGAAAACTAGTATTATTGGACAAAAAGATCAACAATTGTAAATAAACGATTTTTTGTCATCTTGTATAATGATCTTCATGCGACTTAAACTACACAGAATAAAATAAAAAGTTCCAACTGAAAAGATTTTGTAATGCCAATCTCATTCGTGTTTATTTCTCATTCTATATATTCTTTGTATCATACTGTTTTTCTAGTGAAAAAGAAACACATACTGCCACCGCTAGAAAATAGCACATTTTTTTCTGTCCTACTTGTTTTCTCGATAATATGGTTTGCTTTTATTGACTTGACCGAAAAGGATAGGGTCTCATGTAGCAGAAAATACACCGAGCGACATATATCATAGGAGGGTAGTTGTGCTTACATAGAGTTATCCCGACAGAATGAAGCCAAGAAACTAAACAAACAGTTATCGTCTTACAGTAGAATTGTTGATGTTAATATTGGGATATTCTTTCGCTTGATATTAGTCTAAATGAATTTCGTCATTTTCGTTCATCAAAATGAATGAAGTGAGTATTCATGCGACAATGAAAACTATTCAATGACCACTTACGGTTTCATTTAGATAAAACTACATTCATACAAAAATCAAATTTATTCAGAGTTAGTTCGACAACATAATATCAACAATCTTTTCATCGATCCAGAATTCCCTAATAATAAATCTGCACTGTATTATACAGCTGACTTTCATCGAGCATTCGATGATGTCGTTTGGAAACGGCCTTACGTAAGTCTACATGATCTGCTCTACTACAGGTTCGTATTGCTAATTTAATAATCTAGGAGCTTTGTGCCAATCCTCAATTTATTTTCAAAGAAGCAGATCGATTTGATCTAGATCAAGGACGATTCGGTGAGCTCATTCAATTTTTTGCTTTTCTATTTGTTAAAAGAATCCAGCAATTGATAAATATAGGCAATAGTTGGTTTGTTTCCGCTGTTAGTATGATAATTCAAAATGTCACTATTTTTGAACGTGTGTGTCCACTCGATCAGACTTATGATAAACAATTGTATGCAGGTATGTATTCAATTTTTCCAACTATAAACGAGCTAGATTTTGTTGTGTATGGTCATATAGGAATATTTTATTTTCGATTTTGGCACTATGGAAAATGGGTGGAAGTTGTTGTCGATGATTACCTACCGACAGTAAATAATCGTTTGATTTTTTGTCAAAATGTTAAACAACCAAATGAATTTTGGACTGCTTTACTTGAAAAAGCTTACGCGAAGTAAGTCGACAAAGAGGAAGAAAATTTCTTTATGATTAGACTATGCGTTCGGTCATTTTTCGCCAGGAATTGAACCTGATTCTTCAATGTGATAGACTGCGAAGAATGCGTATTTAAAATGAAACAGATTGTTATTATGTAATTACATCAGTGACATGACTCCTATGTAGAAAAAAGAACAGGAAATGAATCGAAAGTGTGTCAAGTTCGAACAAACATACAATAGACATGGAAGTTGACACTTCAATAGTTTTTTCAGTGTATTGACATGTTCAAATTGTTAAGCTAGTTTAATTTTTTGAGAATTCAATTTTCAAGTTTCCCATATCATCGTCAGATAAAAATAAATGCGACACTGTGAAATGATATACAGAAATTCTTTTGTATTACAGACTGAACTATTCTTACGAAGGTACCAATACTGGACAAACTACTGATGCTTTGATGAATATGACTGGTGAATTTATTTTTCTTGTATACAAAGAAAGCATTCAATAAAAATCTGTCTGACTTTTAGGCGGCATTGTGGAATCATTCAACACAAAGAATATCAAAGATAAAGATCAATTCTGGCAAACCATTGGAACAGCATTGAAACACGCTGCCATGATTGGTTGTTCTCTTTCAGTATGTATTTGATGTCATTCTGTTTACCAGTTACTTTGTTAAGTAAATAATATGTTTGTTTGCTTTTATTTTTCTATCCACATAAATTTTCCAGTCAGATCCGTCCAAACATGAAGACACAATGGCACATGGTCTAGTCAATCGTCACGCATATTCCGTAACAGCTATTGTTCGTGTTAAACTTAATAGCAGTGAAATTGTTCAATTGATTCATGTTCGAAATCCATGGAGTAACGAAGTCGAATGGAAGGGTGCTTGGAGTGACGAGTGAAGTCGTTTGATTTATTTTTAGCTATAATTTTTTCTGAATATTAGAGATGAAAGACATTGGAATACAGTAGATGAATATACTCGAAAACAACTGCATTATGCAAAACGAGATGATGGTGAATTTTGGTAGAATAAAATATTGATGACAACAAAATAGAAAATATATCTGTCTAATATGTATAAAACAGGATGCTCTATGCAGACTGGTTGAAGCATTTTGAACAAGTACTAATTTGTAACCTTTCGCCTGATTCATTCGAAGGACGACTCACTGCTCATCACGTATACAAGATAAAAGCATTCGTTAATATTTACTCATATTATTTCGATTCTATTTATATTTTTAGGGAAAACATGTTACGTGGCATCAAGCACAATTCGATGGTGCTTGGATAAAAGGACAAACAGCTGGTGGACGTGGGCCATCGAAAATCGGTTCGAAAAAACAATGCATTGTTTCTTTTACAATTTACTCTTTTCTAATCTATACGTAGAAGATTTTTTTACCAATCCGCAATATTTGTTTCATCTACCAAAACCCAGTAGTGAAGGGGGTGATGAACTTTGTACAGTAATATGTTCTTGTCTTCAAAAATATACCGGAGAAACGAGCGGACAACAATCGGAAGAATACATCAATTTACGTTTGTATCGAGTGAGAGTTTTTATTTTGAATTCATGTGAACTTCAGGGAACTATGTCTGATAGATAAAAGAGCCAATCGATGTAACAAAAGTCACACAAGATTATAAATTTTATCCCAAAGACCTTGAACGGCAAGGTGATACAGGTAAGTCTTAGAGCAAATGAAATAATGCAAACATGTTCTTCGTTTTCAGGACCATATATTAATAAACGTGAAGTTACAGGAAGATTTCATGTAAAATCCGGATATTACATTTTGATACCATCGACTTATGAACGAGATAGAGAAGGTCAATTTCTCATTAGGATATTTACTGAAGATGCATTAACTGGGAAATCTTTAAATGTCGAAAATACTGATATCGTAATTCTTATATGCGTTCATATGAATTTTTTCTATATCTTCTCCTAACTAGAATCGACGGTCATCGACAACAGTAGACATTGAACGATACGAGTTTCATGATGGAAAAAGTCAAAATCAAAAATTTACTATGATGCAGTGGTACGATGAATTTCCTCGATCACAGCGCAAAGTACTTAAGTTAGTGATTGCTTTTATGTAAAACGTTGACATTCAATAAATAAATGAATATGTAAATTTGATAGATACGGGGGATACGCAACAACTAGCGGTGGTTCTCTTTGCTGCTTTGGTTATTGTAGAAAAACATATTTCTGTACGAAAACACGTTGAAATTGTGAATGATTTTCAACATAAAATTCTAATAAGCATGGCAATCAACTGTTAGAATATGAATTTCACATATTTTCACTGTCATGTGTGATATTGAATCTTTCTCTTCTTTTCTTTCTTGATTTAAATTATCAACAAAATAAAAGAAGTGTTCTAGTTCATCTATTAAGTTCGTGTTTGAAGAATAAAAGTTATTATTATTTTTTTGTTGAAATAAATACCGTCAAGACATCAACTGATCATCAACTTTTTTTTCAAGTCTTAGCTCGAGATAATGTAATGAAATGATTCGAAGATCTCATACTTTACAATTCAAAATCAAGTGCATTACGGGTACATTCAGTAATTAGAAGCATTCATTCGATTGACTGTTGATTTGTTAAAAAGCAACTGCATACTTCATTTATAGAAAACAGAACAAGGGGACGAAAATCTCTGAAATTCTCATTCACTCATCTGCATAGTAGATGAGATAATAAACATTTTCGTTATTATTTCATGTCAGATGACTTCAAGAAATCAGTCAACTATACCGTACTCAGATAATCTATCAAGTGTGCGAAGTTAACTGCGATCTGTTGACTTATAATTCAATCCTACTGGATAGGTAGTAAGTAAAAGTTCATTTTGAACTTGCACTTAGTTTTTTTCTATTTGTAACCCTTTGTCTAGAATCCATCAGTACGGAATGCAGCAAAAGTATTTGCCAGAATGAGACAGTGAATACGTACATTGCTATTCATGTTGTCAAAGAAATGAAATATATTGACATGATATGTGGCATCTATTTTGTATTCCAGATTTCTTCGGTATACACTAGAGATTTTTAAGAAATTCTACTGTTGTTGTTATACTTTTCTTATTCAGTAATATCAAGAAAGTTTGTAATACATTCGCTAGCTTTTCGGATTCAGTGCGCTTGAAGTTAATATTTGATCTCATATCAAAATATGTACATAGTTTAGAATTTACATGTGAAACACAGTTTAAAATAAAAACATACAGCCATGTAGGACAATTATTCCTTTCTTTTCATTCGAGCTAAGTGCATTATTCCATTGATTATTATTCGAATATTGAATTCAATTATTGATCATTAATAGTAGTGCAGTTGTAAAGAACAATTATCACTACCAAAGTTTCTAGCAGTATTATCAAACAAACAATAGTATAGAATCATTTGAAACAAGAGTCGAGTTTGGATTATAAACAAAAATAAAAATATTATTCATGGTAGGATTCATATTTACAACATATTAGTGGCTCATTTTTGCGAGAAACGAAACAGACACAGATATATACTTACAGAAACGTCCACAGACGATGAGGGTAGTTGTATTTTTATTGGACTCGAATGAACATGTCAAAACTTTGCTCAAGATTTCACCACTAAACTATTGAATTCCAAATATGGTGAATTCCTACAGGTAGAAACATAGTAACTTTAAACTATTTACAGTATAAGCACGGTATTCACAATCCTACTTGTTAGCAGAGTATCTTCTTCTCTTTTTGTAATGGTTACACATAGTTCATCGAATTGCAATGCAAAAAATGTTGACTATACTTTCAAAAAGCGTTCTAAAACATTAGAGAGATAATAGTTTTCAATCTGTCAACATTCATATTCCGGAATGAAGCTAATCTCAATATGTAGTCCAGACATCTGTGACATCTCTTTTTTTATATTTGAATTATAATTTTTTTATATGTTAACTCTGCGAACCCTACGAAATCATTACGAAAATAGAAGAAAATATTATCCTATAATACAAGATTATAAGCATTGCGTGTAAGTCAGGAATATATTTATATTTTCAACAGCACCAAATTTTAATTCGACACGTTGACGTTGACACTTTCAAAATGGCTTTTCACTAAAGACAAACAATTGTTTTAGTGTTAGACAATGCGCGCGTATAATTAGATGCTAGAAACCTCTTGTGTCGTAATTAACATTGCATTGTGGCATATTCAGTCTTCATTATCATCGGATGATTCATTTAAATACTACGATCCCAACAAGAACAAATAATCTTTGTCTCGCTGAAGTCCTAGAAAAAAATATATTGATTTAATTTTTTGTGCAATTTCTGTAATGACTTAGCTTCTCAAGGATGACTTTCAACAGAGAGACAACATATTTTAGTCAAAATAGTTGAACCGACGAATGAATACGCCTGAAAGCGATGCGTCCAAACCAAACTTGTGTGCAACCTATCTAGATTATAGTTGAAATTCAATAATCAAGAGAAGAGTAACAGATAGTAGGACTATTCTGTCCGTTTACTATTGTTGTTAAATGTTTGTGTTATCAACAAAGTCTCGAAGATGTTCCAGATCATTCTACACCGCTCAATAACACAATACGAACAAAGCGGCAAAGTGCATTTGTAGCATGGCAATCGTTGTTTCTGACACCGATACTTGATGATTGAATGTAGTAACAAAGCTCAATTCATACTCTTCGATCCGTTGTTCAGCGATTTTTTAAATCCGTATTCTACAAGTCATCGACATGGTTTTGCTTCCGCATCAAGTAACGAATCATATTTTCATAGGCAATGGCTCATGTCTCTTTAGTCAAATTCATGTAAATATTCTCTTTACTCTTCAGAAGTCAAGCGCAGCCTAATCAAAGTAGAAGGTTTGGCTTTCGGGAAACGTTTTTGCATCCTTGCATTAAACGGCACAGTAGATTATTGCCTCTGAGATACATGTATAGACTAGTCATGAATGAATTTAGATCCGTCTGAAGCTGACATTGGGATATTATTTACTAATTTATCTATTCCAACATTTTGGATATCTATAGGATGTGATGCATACAATGGAATCTCTTATAATGTTGTACATCATGAGCTGATGCTAGAATCTCTGATGAGAGTCCATATATCGGAAGTTCTGATATTATTGAAGTTGATAGATGTCGTTTAGGCAGTGTACATCGGGGACAATGACCGTAGGTTAGATTACCGATCACATTGAGGTACCCGTCGATGCTATAACCGGTTCACTGTGTTTTGATTCAAGAAAAACTTCTTTTTGAGAAAAGAGTTAAATATTATAAAGATTGACGAGAAGGAAACAGGGTCGGGAAATCCGAATAGAAAATAAGATTGAATTTTCGATAAACCTTTATAGAATTTCAATATTTTCTAAAAAGAAAAAACCCTTTTCTTCGACCGAATCGCGAGGAATCGGTGATGCTTTATCGGTAGGTGATCGTCAGGGTTGCTTTTCTAATAAAAATATGTATGATAGTGGTAGCGTAAGATCTATGGTAGAGACTCGTGCTGATGAAGGCTGCAAAATTTCAATGGTCTGTGAAAATATTGAGTGCGACACGACTACATCCGCTTTTAACGTTTTATATGATACCGTACATGTCATCTACGGCAATCGATAGTCAATGTAAATGCTTGCTAAAAAGTAATAATAATGTTTGGTTCCAAGGTTCGTAGTTTTTCTAATGATCGACTGATATATGAATAGATATTTTACGTGACACTAAAATCCACGTTACTCCTTATGATATTCATCAAGAATCTTGTATTTGAGAGCGAGTGTGTGACAATATGTTTCATGTTGATTCTATTCTCATCAATGGTGAATGCACACTGCTTAATCAAGTTTGAGATGAGGCAGAAATAACCAGAAATCGAAACATTACATGTTGCATTTCGACAATCGAAGCTTGAGTGGTCATAAGAGAAGTGCGAAACCATTATAGAATATAATAAGAGAAGGGTAAAGTTATAGGTCAGCTAATCGATGGTGATCTATGGGTAATTCATCTATCGAATTGGGATCAAATGCTACATAAGAACTTTCCAAAAGAGCATAAAAAATCATTGGAATATGTGCATATACTACTTAGAGTCACTTGTGTAAATGTATTTTATACAGTCATTCCTGAAGTCCCTCTCCCTTGAACATCACCGATACATCCTTGAAAAGCTCTTTGTCATCCTGAATCAACAGAACTAGCAACATAATCTTCATTATCAGGTTGTATGAAAGTAAATCTGTTGTTCTGCGCTTAAGCTAGACTTTTGATAAGAGAACGCCTATGTAGTTAGTTGTACGATGTAGACAAAAAAAACCAATAAATCTTGCTCGAATAACCATCAGATGGCAACAATTCATAACTTCATCGACATTCAAACTCTTTCTATTGGTCATGACAAATATTAATCACGTACGGCCTTCGGTCGTCGGCATACTGTGAAAATATGTTACGATATTTTATCCAAAATGGATAGTATTTCATTGACGATAGACCGCAATCTAGGGAACAGACAGCAGGATCGATCGACGAGCTCATAGAAATCTGTCTTTTGCTTTCTGAGATGTGCTAAAAACAAAAATAATTGTAGATTTCATAGTAACTCATTAGAATCCATTGTAGGTTTGCATTCTTCGTCTGCTAGCATAAATGAAGTGTTCACACGCCTCGATTAAATGACAACTGTTTCATTTACTTGCTTCTCAATCGAATCGATGTCAGTAAAAATATCTTGATCCGTATCACTGCATGATTGTGCAAATTGAATAGCATGTAAGTAGCTACAATCGAATTCAATTGTAATTAAATGAGATAATGAGCTGATCCATACACAACACCCAATTTATTTACTCAACAGCAAAGATGGATCATATGTGAATTTACTTCAACACATAGTCAAGTATTACTTTTGATTTTGAAGCAATAATAATATTTTTCTTTTTGAATCATGACAAAGAAAAGTAATAGTCACCAACATAGAACGAACTCAAAAGTTATTTCGCACAGTATTCAATGTAAAAGCAACGAAAATCGTAATTTTATATTCTTGTTCTTTTCATAATCCTCTAATATGTATAGCAAATAGTCTTCAAATTATAAACCGTGTGCAAACAGATCAGAACTATAAGTTTTGCTCTAGGTTTCACTGTATATTCTTATTGAGTGCCTCTCTTTTCTTTCAATTTCGTAAAAAATTCTCGATTCCTTATGCAAGTAACAAATACATGCAGAAAAAACACTTTATTCATTCGGAAAACAATAAGCAGTTTCGATTCGAGAAGCTGCATCGTTGCAATGTGTTTGCTTGATCGTCACATTAACCGCAAACAATACTACTCTGGCTTCGTCAATGACGTATTTCAGTAGCACATGTGCTGCTGTTGGTTGCATTCGAAGAATCATAACGTAAGAGTTTTGATGATGAAAAGGTCTTTCAATTTATTGTAGGTTTGTTTTGTTGATCGAGTCTATTTATATATGTGAATATATAATCCAAGACATTACTACCAAAAGTGAATTTGTTTCAGACAACTCACGAGTCATGAAAAGAAAAAAAAACAGCTCGCTTCAATAAAAAAAAAGAAGAACTCAGAAGCAGCAATGTAAGATTGACTCATCGTCACGAAAGAATAATGAAAAGAAATGTTTGTTTTGGTGAACGAGACTGTGATAAGCAGAATTGAATAAACGAAAATCAGTTCGAACGCCATGTCAGTTGAAAATATTTGCTTTTCAATAAGTTATGGTTTCAATTGAAATTCAGTTATCCGTTAACGTATGTTCTTCACACAATTCAATTATATTCAGTTTTCGAAAGCACAGCATCAAATACTGAAATGAAAACACGAAGTAAGAATCCTTTTGATGTAATAAACTATTGTTACCATGCCACGATAGATTAAGGTGGATTCGTACAATATGTAGCAGAAATTTAAAATTGCATGTATATTTCTCTTGTTTGTTCTGATGTCTATTATTTCTTATTAAACGTTTGTTTATCCTTAGCGTATAATAATGAGATCGGTAGACCATGGTTCGATAGAACATTATTCAGTCTATGTATCTTCTTCGTTTGTTTTTCTATAATTGTCTTGAATTTTCACTACTCACACATTTTGTTCTTAAAATGCTGACTTTGATTTCTTTGAGATTTCTATTGAAGTCTTTTATTCGAAAAAAAACACGATACTTCAGATGAAAGATTGTGAAGGTTTGTAAAACAGAATTATTAATAGTTTTTGTTACATTTTTGGAAATATTTCATAAAAATAAAAGGAATCTTCTCTTACCGATCTACCTTAAGTTGACATTTAATTGCAGAATAGTATATAGTATTCATCAGTTTTTTAGGATGAATGATTCTATCACTTTATCACACATAACTATATAAAAGATATGTAAATTCAACCATCTATGATAGTGTTGCAAAATCAGTTAGGGTTTAACGTACATAATTTAAAATTATCTTTAAAAATAGCTGATGATAAAAGACGTACCGAAATTGTTGTTTTATCTTACATAATCGAAGTTTCCCAGTCCAGGTCGCACAATAAGGTTCATATGTGGCCCTAAATACGGCCGCATGAGTGGAGGCAGTTTTACAACCTTATCATAATGAGATTGCGCTGCGTATGCGCCCGTACGTTGTGAAAATACGGCACCGTATATGAGGCCGTATGATTACGCCGAGTGCATCCCTTATACAGTACTGTATTGTCACAATATAACGGCATATATGGACCGTAATTTCATAATGATAAGGCAGTAAAACTACGTTCACTCATATGACCGTATCAATCGAGCTGAGTTGATTCAGTTGTATTAATTAAAAAGTTCGTAACAATTATCAATATCGATACATGACTTACTCAATGCAAGCCAAATAATAGTCGATGATGAACTTATGCATCGATAACACAAGTACATTCTCTATCGAATATACTATTAAAGATGAGCTCATTTTTTTTCAAATACTATGTTTGCCTTTATCTGATTAATAATCTTTTCAGCGTCTTTATCGACACATTTATTTTTACTAGTTGATCTACTATCTGATAAATGTGAGGACATTTGCATTATTAGACGTTTCGATTGCACAACTGTTAACATAAACCTATGCAGATGTTGAAAAACTCAATCGAAATTGCTGCTGTCGATGATCAGATATACTTTTCTGTTTTATATTTAGATAAATCTAATGCAAGAACGAAGCAATGATACAACTTCTAGTTTTTTGAACACAATCTTCTAAGATAGTAAGTAAATCGTTGGTGTTTTTTGCATTGATAAAAAGTTCAACCTCATTGACAAAACCATATAAGGAATCCATGACAACGGCACATTCGATTCTCAATATGAATTTATCGTTAAGTTTTCTCTGTGATAAAAACGTTTAACCATTACTAATTTTAAAAGTTAGTCACAAAAGAAAACTTTTGCTTTGTAATTGTCAAGAGTAAATCAGATGAAGAGAATAGTCGGACATGTTTTAGAATAATACAATTGAAAAGTAATTGACTGATTCGTGTATATCAAACTCAAACGAATCTAATTCAGTGCCAACAATCTGCATTGTAACTAATTATTCTTGTCAAATAGAATGAATATCATATTCGTATTCTATTTCTATCATTTTGTATTGTTTACTGACTTTATTCAGTACTATTAACTGTTATCAAGTAAAAATAGAAACAGAATAGTAGATCTGTATTCGATCTATTCATCATGTTAAAATATTGTTTGAATTTTTATTCATCCTTAGTAATCTTGTACTTAATCTTATTTCAATAACTAACTTCCGTTTTGTAATAAAAACATATAAATTAAAGACACAAATTAGAAATGACTGCCGTTCCATTGTTTTTTAAGTGCTCTTTCCACTAACTCATTTATGTTAGAAGTTCTATGCTTTCGATTCTCTTGTAGATATAATTCGTGCATTGAAACAGCACATTGGTTTGCATGTAAATTTTACGATCAATTTATGTGATTCCGTTTTCTTTCTCCTTGAAAGATATACTTGCCGAAAACATTAGAAAAGAATCGACACTTCTTTACTCTCTACTTTGATACACAACATGCATTTGTTTCGTGTATAGAACATACATCGCTTTCGATCTAGGTTCAATTTCAGTTTTTAACAGACTTTATTCCTGTGATAATAAAATAAATATATATACATGAGTGAATTGGAACTTTTTCGTACCATTAACGCAGAAAAAAGGAAGCCGACCAAAATAATTTTTGAGTGGTGACATTTGTTATACTCTATGCCTGTACTGCGAAGAAAAAATTCCCACCACTCCATCGAACATCAAGGGGGATATACGTCATGCAAACATGTATTTGATTTTTCTCACGGGTGCTATTTGCTACTACATAAGGCTTTACACTTACTACACTTTTAGACAAATTTTTCGAATTGGTAGGATAATTCTTACATTTATTATTATCACTAACAAAATTTGATGAAAGTGTGATATATGTTGAACATGTAAATCAGTAATGCATTTCTGAATTTTGAAACGATAATAATTCAATACTCTACCGTATTAAGAGTAAAACTACCTTACAAGTTAATTGTCAATTATTCTTGTGTGTAGTCAACTTAGAGGATGTTTTCGAAATGAAACAAATCGAATAGTATCTGATACGCGATTCAGATACTATTCCTAATATCCGTTAAAATATCTTTTGGGAAGAATGTCCTTCTACATTTCTTCATTTAATGTAAGTTTCTTAGCGATGGAAAAAGATAGAAAACTGAAATTAACATGGAATGGACAACCCCAAGAATTAAATCTAGGGTAAAAATTTGAATGAATACTAGCAAGTTGTTTACGAGTTATTTACAAAGAAGTTTTCAAAAAATGTTCTTTTCTACAAAAAGAGTGAATATCTATTTTATAGAAAAAGATTGTGCTATTCTATGTAGGAAAGAATCATTAAAGCAAAACAATTCTAAGCAGGTGTTTACTAACTTAGTTCTTCATCTTTTGAATACCTTCGTTCTCTTCAAACATGTTTGCCATAGAATAAAGTTGGAGTTCAGTACTCTTCTACGCAAAAGTGACGAAGTGTATGACATAGAATGTCGAGGACCAAAGACCATAAAACGAAGAAGATGGTAGAGAGCGATATATAACAATTAGTAGAACATATGACGCTATACAAAACTGACCATTCATTGTTTTACTTTCTTTTCTTCGACTGTTCAAAAAAGTTCATTTCTTCTAAAGTACATCTGACTATAAAATATGGTTCTGTCGCATTAGACGGCTCATAAATCAGGGACAGTAAGAGTTGAAGTGGTGAAATTGAGTGTGCCAGTGGGACTCCCAAAGAGACTAGAAACATATGAAAAAATTGTCGAAATCAATTCAAGAAAACAAAATTTATTTGCCAAATATAACTAAAATCTCAATAGTACCAAAAATTTGCAATCCACTTATATATATATATATACATATATGTAAGTGAGTAAGCAAATTCACACCAGGAAACAAACTAGTAGTATCATAATCTAGGAGTTTAGGTTGAGTTTCGGTGAGAATGAATACCTTCATTCCATAATGCAATCAGCACGTCTTTGTCTTGAAAAAACTTGCGTTGTAATTTACAGAATCGAATATAGTGATTCGGTTGAGATTTACATCTTTAGAAATGCGTAAAATAAACGATATACTACTATTAGTCAAAGCACGTTTTTGTCTATGAGTGAGTAGACAACAACTTAGTGTCTCGTTATCCCCACAAGCATCAAGTCAAAGTGACATAAATCAATGGAGAGTTTTTTCTAAGCTTCATATTGTGCAAAATCTGTCATCTTATTTGATTGATCATTGATTTTACAAGAAAAATCCTCAATATTCTCTACGATAACATTATTAAGATGTGTCATTTTGTTGCCAACTTAATAGTGTTTTTCTCATTTATGAGCAGAACATAACAAAATCAAATTTAGATGACAGAAGATATAGCCAAAAAATAGAACATGCAAAAGATCACCATAGATTCAGTGGATGATTTTCGATGTATTCGATTGATGATGTTTTGCTTATCGAATAATGAATTATTGTTTACAGCTACGATAAAGAAGCCACTTGATATTGATGAATAATATACGTCCGTGATCATTACTTTCTTGGAATAATCAATACTTCCTAATTAAATAAGCGTAAGTTTTCATTGAAATAGATCACCAAAAATTGGTTATTGTTAGTTGCCTTTGCTAGGATGTAGTTAACTACTCGGTAACATCTGATTTCTTTATGCCGATGTGTAAGTGCTAAAAGACTAAAAATATGTTCATATGTAATTTAAGTAAATGTAGTATTGGTACGTATCGTCAAAAATCGAATGCAAAAAGGAACACAACTTCCTCTGAACCTCAGTAGTCTTTGATTTCCATGCACTAGTAGATATATGTCTTAGTTAACATGGAACTTGAAATGAAGCAAAACACTCGAAAACGCTGTTCCACGATTAGAATTCATTGTACGAGTAAAATTTCAGAAATCAAATGAAGTAATTGATTTCGAAAAAATAATTTCAATCCTTTATGTTTCATTAAACTCGATGTATAAGCAACGTTTCATGATTTATCGGGGCTTGTCATGCTGTCGTGTACTACTTGAATCAACTAGTTCATCATGGGCCATAGATTATAGTCGTTAGACAATCATACTTAGCTTTCATAAAAAAAATAGAAAAAAAGAAATCTATGACGTAAATCAATGTTGTTTTTCATAACGTCAATTTCTTTGCTAATCGCCAATATATAAATGCAATAGGAAATGCTTTTAAATAATTCACTAGATCAATCATTATTAACCATGTCCTCATTGATAGAAAAGTTATGATAGAAACTAACCTCGTTGCCGAAGCACTTGCAATAGAATCGCTGTAAGACAATCGTGTGTAACTTTACATTTGCATGATATTTATTATCAAACATATCGCGTACATCAATTAATATTTTGTTTGATACTATTCATTTCATTATTCAATCTAGTCGTGTCAGCACGCAATCAACTAATTTCTTGTCATTGTTTGTTTGATTTTTCCATATTACATCGATCATGTTCTTGACTTATTTGCATGACTAATGATCTACGATGGAACAAGCTTTTTGTGAGCATCATCAAACATTAAATCATTATCGAATTGCGAGCACCAACCAAAGCTGAAGATGCGAGAACGAAGAAGCATATACTACGTTACATTTACACGTCCATTCTCATGTATTCACATTCCTATGTTTAATGATGCCACTCGTTCGCCTAATCTGTTGATTTCATAAGTTAAAGAATTTATTCAAGACTTAATGAAATCATCATCTACAATAGAATGTTTTCGACAAAAACATGAACTATTACAACGAGATTAAGTCCGAGATGCACGTTTTACATAGTATACTGCTCCAGAATTTCGAGACAAAAGAGTCACATCGTATGACCTCGCCAACAAGACAATGGTAAGCTCTGCAAGAAAAAAAAACATTAAGAAGCTAAATATTCTTCTTTTCTAACATCAAATTTTTATCGACTGAAGAGAAGAGAATATGCTGATTCTTATTGGATCATATATTAAGTCACAACATCTAAGAGTTTTGGTTAGCCTACATAGAAAAAAGTTTGTATTATCATATTTATTGCGAATAAATATTATCTATGAATTCTAGTAATCGAAATTAGTTTTCTGTTTTATTACAAGTATCTGTCAGCGCTTACATCGAACTCACAGAATTTTGTTTACACACTCACCATCATAATCTCAATTGGTTCAGTGAGTATCATTCGCTAGTAACGACAATATCTAAACCACGTTTCAACATGTTTTCTCATTTCACTACATAAATAATAGTTAGTACAAATAACTTTCGGATAATCTTACTCTCAGTCGTCTGACTTTGTTGATGTTTTTACTGTCAATGTTCTTATTTCAACTAAGGTTTAGAAGGTGAAAAGACAGTTTAGTTGTGATAGATATGAATCACTGCACGTTGCTCCCTAATTCTTCTAAACAATATTGAGTTTTTTCTATTTCTCTCAAGCTTTATCGGTGTCGTTCAATTGTTAGAAAAGGTCAGTTTTCATCAAAAACGTGACAAGTAAGAAACGTCCACGAGACAAAAGTCTCCAGTTTCTTCCTTAGAAAATGATATTACGTGCTGTTGGCAAGATGATTTTTCTAACGATCTTTGATTATATTCTTAATTTCTAACCTCTATCCTACTCACTCGAGAAAGAAAATGTTTTCAGAAGCAAGTATGAAAATCACCATCTAGCACTTTCGATTCGTGTTTTTCATTCAACTCGATTCTACTTCTAGTTTATCAAACATTCATTTAACTATGATAGCACTATTTTGTGTGAACCTGTTCGAACATTCTAATTTTCGTCTCAAGACGAAAGAGTTACAAAGAAATGGCTCTGTCATGTCCTCATCTAAACATATTCTTTCAAATCAACAGAATAGGTTTCAATAATACAAACCGATAGAAAAGTTTGGTGGGAGACGAGCGAGGGAAGATTCCCTTTTTAATTATTCACCAAGATTTTATTTTAGTAGAAAAAAAAAGCAGATCTTAATTGTCATTGTTCAGTTGGTATTATGACTTTATCGTCTTTTCTTCTTACTAATTAAAGATTCTAGTACAAAATTGATAAAGTAGCACATAAAGAAAAGAAAATTACATTAGTTTTCTTCATTAGTTCATTTTTGTTTACTTCGTTAATTTTTTTTTCCGAAGAAAAATAGTTTATAATAGAATACTTACTTTTCAATATCTACACATCGGGAACCCGAAAGTTGCGCACGGAAAGATGCGCACGAAGTGTGAAACGTTATCAAATATTTAACGAAAAAAAAATTTATTAGCTTTATTTTATTTTTTAAATCATATATTGAAACATATAGACTTGTGAACAGACAAAAAATAGACACATAAACTATCGTGATCATAGTGATTATATGGTTATAATGGATATTTTTAATGAGGATATCTAATTTAGAGTAATATTATGTGCTAAAGCCGTGATTTGATCAATAATGTTGCGGTGAGGATTCGAGACAAGATTTTGTAAACGGTTGTCAAGATGTTGATATTTTTTTTTCTTTGAAACAGGTTCACCAACATTAACGGTCGACCTTTCTCTGTTGTAGTAAATTGAACAGCAGTAGACATGATAGAATAATATAGAGAATAATCAGTTCTGTTAGTTCGATCTCTTGTGTGTTCTTTTATAGAGAACATTTTGTTCTCAAAATGAGCTTAACTTAATTGCGACAAAGTATCAAACGGATCAATTATTGATTGATCAAAAATCGTTAGTCATTTGACAGGATAATCATCTCTACCTATTATACATCTTTCACCATAATTCATATTCAATTTCGATTAAAAATGTTCTAATGTTTCCCTGTATCTTGTGTTGTTTTGATTATTTTCTACCACGAAACAAAAGTTAAATATCTCGTGCGCAACTTTCGTCGTGCGCAACTTTCCGTGCGCATCTTTCGTCGTGCGCACTTTTCGTAGACCCCTACACACCATCCAGCATCATAACTATTACAGTCATTGAACATGAAAATACCACCGCTCATTGTTTGCCATTTATCATTCTAGTTTAGCATCAATAGGGGAATATGATTTATCTCGCTCTCATCGTTATTATAAAGCTATAGAAATCAATCATCTTTTTCAGTTACATGTAATATAAGCCGTAAATATTAAACACATTCATCAAAGATTCGAACAAGTCAAGCCCATTTAAATGCATAGAATTATCTTGATAACAAGAAAAATTTATGTTTTAAATAATTACTGGCAAACTATTGTAACCATACGATTTGCATATTAGGTATATTACAAGAAACATCGACGCTAGATACTTAAGAATATGAACAGTAATCAGTATATTTGAAAGTCGTCAGTTAAAAATTGAAGATTATATGGGAAAGTTGTTGATATGTCGATGACGAGACTATCGTGGCACATAACTTCATTCTTGTAGAAGAATGAAGTTTATTGATTTATTTTATAATACAGTATGAAAATGAATGTGAAAACTTCGTACTTAAGTCCGAGAGTTATGTGTGCTTTAAAACGTGAATGAGACAAATCAGTCATTCTAGAATGTGTGCACGGAAGAAGTATCGTGATAAACGTTTTTGAGAAACACCAAAACTAGTGGTCATCTAACACATATCTAGGCAATTTAGTTTCGGGATGCAGTTGTTGTGCATTTCAAGATCTTTTTCAGGCGATGTTTTGTTAGAAAGCTACGATTTGGTTCAAAACTAATATTAGATTCGGAATTAGCGTTAAAAACTGAGTCAATTTATATACGTTGTGGATAATTCAAAGAAAAAAACGTTTTTTGAAAAAATCTCTGTACACTCCCTCAGGGATTGTTTGGCCAATAATGACAGTTTTTTCGATAACTCAGCCATTTCTTGCCGGATCCTTCTCATCTTCGAACTCAACCAAGATAATGATGAGCCAATTCTGTGCAAAAAATTTCGGCTCAATCAAATATATTTGTAAAGAGTTATCGTGTAAAGTGACGGACGGCCGGACACACTGACCGATTCTAGAGTGTACTCACTTTTTGAGTACACAAAAAGCGAACTTCGATTATTTACTAAATTATTACTCATTCTTGTTGAATAGTTGTGTGCCGTTTTCGTTTGTCCTATTCTCTAAAGATATAATATTAGTCAACGAAACAAATTTAACGCTGTTATTCAATAGATCGAGTCAAGTTACGTCTAATAAAGTTATCTTTTGCTTAACGTTTCATTAGTGAGAAATGTCAGCATAGAAGAAAGAGATGAACTAGACGAACCATTGTTGCCCATACGATTTCTTCTTTCTCATTCTTATGAGATCATCAAATGAAAAATGAAACGAAATCCGATGGACAAAAATGAAAAAGAAAAAAGAAAGAAAGAAAACTTGTAAAAGAAACCTGATTCAGGCATTCATTATCACAGAACAATTTTCAACACAACCGTCTGATGTATTTGCAATTCGTTTCTTCATCTCTACAGTTGGCATGTTATACCTTTATGAATTCATCGATGTAGTATTTGAGCATTAGCGCATACGAGAAACAGTACTATGTCTTACAAATACAAAAATGAAATCAACAGTGGGCGAACTGTGGCCAAAAGTGGTTCGACACAAAACAGAAAAAGCGATTTTCAACTCGGGCAAACTCGAATATAATGCTGTTAAATTATTAAAAATCAATTTATTGTGGATGATCTGAAATTAGTTCATGTAATTGGTCGAAAGTATGTATGGGGTATTTATTTCATTGTAACGAGAAGCTATTAAGAACAGATTGGCATAAAGAGATAAATGGTATTCACCTTTCCAGTTCGAAATTCATGCTTTAATTATTATTTTGTTTATAGCAATGGTGAAGGTTTGATTTTCTAACGTATAAACATACTCTCTTTTGGTGAATATTAAAAATCATATCGATAAAATAAAAGAAATTTTTAAAGAAATTTGCGCTTCACAATGAAATGGGAATCGATGTCAGCCAAACAACTACAGAACAGCAGCGGTGAGGAATTTTAAGTTTTCAGAAATCGAAAAACGAGCTTTTGTAAAGTATTGTTATTCTACACCCTGCAGTTAAATAAAACTATCCGAGAGTTTATCATTCATCTTGACAAGTATTTGAAAAAAAAGACCTCTACCAAAACTTTGTTTGACTTCAAAGAGATTGTGAAGAAAATTTCAAAACTTCTTTAAAAATTTATAAATCTCTGAAGAATCTGGCATAATATTTATATGATTCATTTTCATAGTCTTCACCCATAAGAGTGTGCTCATCGGTTAGACATCTTGTAACGTAAATTTAAAACTTCTTCTATTTGAAACCGATGCCAAAATATAAATAATAACGGAATCAAATATCGTATAGTTTTTTCACAATACTATGTTACGGGAAGAAGTTTAAAAATAATTTTATCGCATATAATATGAAAATAAAATATGTTAGACGTCCATATTCTTTCAGTGTGATTAATGAAAAAATATGCAGCAGTCACTGGTGTTGTCTTGGTAGACGTCATGCATTTAGAATGAGTGTTGTTTAATCTCATATCTTTATATAAAATGCATGATGGATGTTTTCAGATATTCATTGAAACTTTGATATCTCTCATAATTTTCGCTTCAAAATTTGTCATGTTAGTCTTTTTTTTACTGTAGTTGATTCAGTAACTATGGAGTTGTCGAAGACAATTTAAAATCAACTAACGGAAGGATTATTCACTCTAATAAAGGAATTATATCACGTTGAAAATGGAAGGCCATTATCATCATTTTAAATTATAGATAAATTATTGTTAGTTCAACTGTAATTTTCTGAAGGGTTAAATATTCTGAATACAAATCAAGGTAAACTATATTATGCGTACTTATATCCTAACTAATATTGGCTCGAAAGCAGGGTTGCCACCTCATCAAGTCTAAAAAGCGGAAAACTAAACTTGAAAAGCGGAAAATAGCCGAAAGAAAAACAGAAAAAGCGGAAATGTATTTTTTTATAGAGTTTTAGTATTTCTGAAAATATTAGGTATTTTTGTAAATCGATATATGTGGCATTTCGTTTTATTTCACCAAAGTTTCAAAATATGTAAAAGAGAAAATCAACAAAAAAATAGAAATTTTACTGGATCCGCTGTTTTTTAACGCATATTTGTTGTTAGAACTGATTGCTCCCAGTAAATCTTTATGAGATAAAAGATATTAATGCATATCAGTATATGAAAATGAGGAATTTCAATGAATTTGTAACTCAGCAGCTACTGAATCGGCTGATATTCGATTGCGAGAATCACTAAGTAACAAAACTACCTTCTGCTGCTGCTACTTCTTCGCACTCCTTATTGGGCTTCATTGTTGATGTTATCAATTTTCGAGTTTTATGTTAAATGATTTTATCTTATACATGTGTCTTTTCAACTTTATGTGCCGGTCAATATCATTTTTTCCACCAAAATGGATTGAAAAATGTTCATTGCAGGCAATGCAAAGAACTTTAGTTGAATCCGGTCTGTACTCGTAAAAATGACCCGGGCTAAGAATCCAGTACTCACTGTGAATTAAACACGCCCTTTTTTCTTTTCTTTTCACAAGCTATTGAGACGGCGTCGACGATTTTATTTTCATTTGATTTTAAAACTGGTGTTGTTGGTATTAAATTTTCATGATTATTATCATTCTCATCTTCAATTATAATCGTACTATCCATGATTTAGAGAAAAATTGTTTCCACTATTAGGAGTGAGGTTCTTTTACGTGAATTTAGAATGCACAATTAGTTGAAAATAATTTGCTATCAGTTGAGAGCATAATGGTCTTTTACTTTACGAATAGGATATTAGCACATCTTCTCTTACATAGAAAAGATACTAGTGTTCTTCTTCCATTGATTTTATGAATCAGAAAAAGTAGTGATCACTTACTGCATGTGTTAGCAATAAGAATTGCTTAAACAATAGCAGCTTTTATTCTGTTGGCATTTTCAACATTAAACATGGTTTGCACGAAAAACCGGAAAAAAAGCGGAAAGTTTCCGCAAAAAGCGGAAGAGGTGGCAACCCTGCTCGAAAGGAACAACAGTTTACATTCTTTTGACAGCTTATTTAAAGTGAATGCTT
Source organism: Rotaria macrura (assembly GCA_900239685.1). NCBI lineage: Eukaryota > Metazoa > Rotifera > Eurotatoria > Philodinida > Philodinidae > Rotaria > Rotaria macrura. Next base: position 42,575 of record OENT01000181.1, read on the forward strand.
GTCCAATTTTAAAAGACAGACGTTTTCCTTTTGTTTTTTTGACTAAATTTATTTTTACATAGTATTTCTATTATGTTGTGTTTCACTATTTCCTGGTTGTCTTAATTAAAATGAAGCAGATAATGATATAAATTCTTGTCTACTTTAACGCCTCTCTCTCTCTCTACATATTTAGATATATATCTATATCTAGACGTGGGTTTATTCATCATGATAGAAACGTCATTAGAATCATATTCTGTTTCAGATTTCTATGATTCAACAACAAATCAGATCTTGAATAGAAAACTATTTTCTACAGATCTCATTTGTATTTGTTGAACACAAGTCTAATAAAATGAACTATGAGAAACAGTATTTGAATGCATCAGTACTGATGTTGGAAATAAATAATGCCGACTCTACAAATTTATCATTTCTCTACTATTGATTTTCATATTTTGCATCATGATAGGCCATGAAATTCTACACATGTCTCTAGATGTATTGTAATCGCCAGTAAAAGTATTAAATGTTCATTTCTCGTTTGGTTATCCTCTCTCTCTCTATGCATATATGAAGAAACTGATGTCATTGCTTATTTTGATTTATACTAACCACGATGGTCACCATTGCTATTCAGTCGACTCTACGTGAAAACTCACCGTGTAGATCGACTTCGTTTCTCATAAACAACCAAACATTGACATCTTAATCATATTCTATCGAACAGTTTACTCTAAGATTATGGACTGTGAGACGCATTCAACAGGCACTCTTCACATATTACACGAGGCAGTTATGAAATTTCTGTGCGATGTTGTCTTATTGAAAAATAAAATATGTACTTAAACTATCGATGTTTATTCTCCTGAACTTCGCTCAACCAACAGATTGTTGTAATATGTGTAAAAATGAAATAAACTAGATCATGCAATGAAAATAAATAGTCTAACTCAAGTCGAATCGTGCATCGTGAACTGTTCTTCTACATATGTATGTAATCGAGAATCATATCGAACTATAGAGTAAATCTGATGTGTACGCGATTGTAAACTTCTACTACGCATTTGTTATTAATTTAATTGATTTTTTGATCGAATTTGCGGAAATGAATGGTCATAGTATAGCTCTCACACTTTCTATTGAATGATAAATTTCGCATCACGAACAACCAGAGTTATCCTCTATCCGACGAGGTATTAGTGACTAATGCAAACCTTTTGGACATACATAGGAATTTGTTGGACTTCTTTGCTCTTTTACCATCGAGCATATTAAATCCATAAAATGCAATAATCATTAGAAATCTTCGGAATCTAGATCCTTGTTTCTCATAAGCTTTTAGAAGATTTTAACGAGATCTATCTGGTAGTAGAAAATATTTTAAGTTGTGCGAAGCATATTGCGATCAAGTAAGCGTCAAAGTTGAACACACTATCAAGAGAAAGATTGAAATGCTATTTCACTATTTGTTCATAGGCAGCAGCTATGTGGATCAAGTGAGCTGAACTGTATGTAAAGATTTTAAGAAGTAGCATTACATTAAATTCATGTGAATTATTCATTCCTGTGCTTATATAGTCGATATCATTGGTTCGTTGGAAGAAAAATTGATTATCGATAATAATGATTTCCGGAACGTTATTTCTTCATGGGAACTTTCGTGAAAATGTTGAACGACAGCACGTGATAATTCAGAAGAACAATAGAATGTTCATCGATTGAAGAAAGGATGTCTTCCAGATGATCTTACTCTTTTTCGACTCATCACAAAATATAATCTAAATCAATTATTTTTAAACGAAAACATTCTTTATTCAGTGATAAACAGTAAACATATTCTCGTGTCAAGAGTTAAGCTCGAAGTGTTTCAGTTGAAGGTGGACTTTTGTCATATTCCAGTATTTTTAGAGCTTGAAATGCTATTGAACAGGTAGTTGAAGCCGCTACGATTTCTGCTCGCTTCCAGTGAAGGTAAAATATTGTAAGTATTGCTTAGAATTTTTCAGGATTCGCACTCATCGAGCTTCACCTTTGTTTACATGCATGTTCAAGATTCGATAAGCTCAAGCATAGGTCGTCAAAGAGTACCTTAAGACAATTAGCGATGATATAAATCAAGTTGCGAATGATAGTGATTGTCAATTTCAAAGGGTAGTCTAGAAAGTTGTAATTCAAACTCTGAAATGTAAAACTCAGATAAAATACTCATCGAATCGATATTCTACAGTTGTTTGGTGTTCTACATGTATTTCAGAAGCAATTATTATCAAATCCTGTTCAATTTTATCATACATTTTTATCGTACTTAGTTGATAATAGTCACAAACCCTTTCATGTTTCACAAGAATGGTGCCGCATATTCAGCAAATAGTATTCGAGAGGACAGGATATATAAATTATTTAAATCAGCAATATGGTGAAGAGTAGACCTATTGTACGATACACAAAGAATTCTAATTCGAATCTCTTATTTCAATTAGTTTAAAAAATTCAACACGAGTCAATTTTACGAATAAAAACGTTTTCTGTAAGTTTGTAGTCAGTGAATAAAAATGATGCATTTGATTACATCGCTTCGAAGGATGAATTCATTATCAAAACTCTTATTGTTTAAAGACGATCCTTCCCAGTGAAAAAATATCAAATTATGGGAGATTTGAATAGATTATCATCGGATTTTTCTGCACCAAAATCCAAAGTATAATCAATTGAAATCGCCGAAACGAACAACAATTTGATTTTTAATCAAACAATAATCTTGAAAATTTTACCGAATTTTTAAGATTATTATTTGATTAGAAATCAAATTATCGTTCGTTTCGACGATTTCAATCGATTATAATTTGGATTTTGGTGCAGAAAAATCCGATGATAATCTACTCAAATCTCCCATAATTTGATATTTTTTCACTGGGTTGAATATAAATGGCATTGCCTATGGTACATGATACTCTATAGTTCGATATGATTCTCGATTACATACATATGTAGAAGAACAGTTCACGATGCACGATTCCACTTGAATTAGACTAATTATTTTCATTGCATGATCTAGTTTATTTCATTTTTACACATATTACAACAATCTGTTGGTTGAGCGAAGTTCAGGAGAATAAACATCGATAGTTTAAGTACATATTTTATTTTTCAATAAGACAACATCGCACAGAAATTTCATAACTGCCTCGTGTAATATGTGAAGAGTGCCTGTTGAATGCGTCTCACAGTCCATAATCTTAGAGTAAACTGTTCGATAGAATATGATTAAGATGTCAATGTTTGGTTGTTTATGAGAAACGAAGTCGATCTACACGGTGAGTTTTCACGTAGAGTTGACTGAATAACAATGGTGACCATAGTGGTTAGTATAAATCAAAATAAGCAATGACATCAGTTTCTTCATATATGCATAGAGAGAGAGAGAGGGTAGCCAAACGAGAAATGAACATTTAATACTTTTACTGGCGATTACAATACATCTAGAGACATGTGTAGAATTTCATGGCCTATCATGATACAAAATATGAAAATCAATAGTAGAGAAATGACAAATTTATGACGTAATGCGACGATATCTGTTATGAACAGTTAGTTCTTGAATATAAATCATATAACAAATGGCGCATGCATGTATGTTCTCCCAATTTTCGTGATTCGAATTTTTCTAGGTCTGTGGGTTGTTGGTTCTCTTTTTCTTAAGAAACTTCGTTAAAAGTAACGCTTTCTTATAACATGTACACATTTTTTTGTCATCGATGTCTCTTGCAAAGTATGCCATGATTTAGACAGAATATTTTCTTTTAATACTTCATTCCGGTAAGATACTATCTTCCACTCGCTCGAGTTATCACCCTGCCATGTTTTGATGCATTTTCTTCAACGTTCACTTGACTCTTCGGAAAATGAGACTAGATGTTCTTGACATCTTCTTTTCCAGTATGTTACTTCGTATATCTAAGTAGACAGTTGGAAATGTAAGAAGAAAATATTTTAATGTATTTCAATCAAATATATACATTGCTAATTGTAAAATTGAAAACTATGATGTTTTGATGAAGTCGAAAGGACTTTAAAAAAGCGTTCAAAGTCGTGTATGTTTTATGAAAAACAAAGCTATAGATGTCCTAGAATTGATCTGTTGATGATCATCAAGGTTATAGTGCTAACATATACTTTGTATGTAGATACAGAAATCACCATAGAATTTTGATATAGACTGATGGTTTTTGTTATAAATGAAGCGAATGGGATCAGCATAAATAAAACATAGAGGATATCTATACTTCTCGTGACTGAAGAATAAAGTAAAGTATTGCTGCTTTTTTTTCGAAAAGAAATAAAGAAATGTATGTTTTGCGAAACTAAACAGTACGCACGATTCTAAATATAGAATAAATTGACAGAATTGTTTTGATGAAACCATCAAATTATTGCCATAGTCAACTGAAACAAAATACATTTTAAAAATCTTATTCAAGGTATTTCTTATTATACGTAGTTCGAGATGATCATAGATTAATCAAGTTCAGAAGCAAACGGTTATGCTGGGTCGAGAAACAATAAACATGATATCCAGAGAACTAATTTAAAGTGTCTCTATGTACAATTCCATGTAAAAAAAACTTCATTCAATTTTTATTCAATACAGTTTTCTCTAATGAAAATCGTGCACGATAGAAATATTGATATGGAACTCGTTGTTGTTGAGTTGATATCAATGCATACATGTCATCACAATTATTTTAATTTAATGAAGAAACTTTATTTATTGTCAATATTTAATGCATAGTCTGTTTTTTAGATATATGTCTGTTCAGTTTATCAATGCAACGTTACACACGTCGTTTTACATTATACATTCGTCTGCTAATATGTTGCTTTGTGCTGATTAATTTGTATTTGTTATTCGCTTTCACAACAAAGGTTCGCCATAGTTTCCATCTATCCGTTGCTAGTCAAATTAATTTTACTGATCGAGTAGTTTTATTTGTTCGTACATCACATAATTGTGAATCACGTTTACAGTATCTTCTTCAAAGTTGGATATCGTCAAGTGTATTAGAACAGTCAAATCTATATTTAATTACGGATCAAATAACGAATACGACGAATTCTACAGTACTAAAACCGTTTCACAACATAATTGAAACATTTTGTCCTGAAACCCACAATGTAATTGATTTATGTTGTAAAACAGCACATGAATTTAAATTATTTTATAGTTTAATTGACACAAAACCTAATCTAGAATGGATGTGTCGTTTCGATGATGATCAGTATGTGAATGTTAACAATTTATATAAATATTTATCTCATATGTCTGCTTTAAACCCATACTATATCGGTCGAGCAAGTATTAATGATCCTTTAATAGATGATAGTAGCAATCGAACATATTCATTCGCAACTTATGGGGCTGGTGTATGTTTTTCACGTACATTACTTCAACGACTTCGTCCTCATGTCGGCGTTAAAACTTTGCCTGATGGTTGTGTAAAACGTGGCATATCGGACGATGCGTATGTTGGTTATTTAAGTGAATACGTGCTAAATGTATCTTTAACATCGAACAAAAATCTAATGCATTCACATTTAGAAAAACTTGATGATTCATTTCGACAATTTACTTTTGATGATTTATCTCATGCGATTACATTTGGTTTTGCATGGGATCGATATAGACTAGATTGGTTACCTATAATTCATCAGTTGATTAGTTTCATTAATCAAGGTCAACAGGAAGCAGCAAATCGTTTATGGCTATTTCTAAGAAATTATGAAAAAGAACACCCTGAAAATTTAAAGGATCAATATGATGCATCATGCATATCGTATCAACGATTAAGAAATCAATCGATCGATTTGAAAACGAAGAAAACTAAAGATGTTAGTTGAAATTTCTTGAAAACGCATTCAGAGAAGTTGAAAGCATTTCGCACTACAAGAGAAATGTGAAATACCGCTCGTCTTATTTTAAAATAATAATCTGTTCCATATTCACAACGTTCTTTTTGTTTTTGTTCAAAGCGGAGTCGTCCGTAATGTTTTATTAGCTTTTATTTTATATTTTTGAATAAAACGAAGAAATGTTGACAATAATCAGGAAATCATTACTATGCAATTTTTTTAATGCAAAAAAAATGAAATAAATTGCATAAATATCAAGTTTTGTTTTTCTTCAAGTCGCCGATCGAAATCGATCTCTCAGGCGATAATTGCTTTTAGACTGAAAAAGTTCATCTCTGTACTATGGACTTTACTGAGAAAGAGAAAGTAATGATTAGAATTTGACGTTTTACTTAATGATTTTCACAGTTTTAGGTAAGATATTTCTTTTTCTTTCTCATTAATTTCTCAGTTTCTAATTATCCTAAAATACTTGCGTGCCTAGTTTTTTCCTTTGAATAACAATAGAAACTTTCAATATATATGTATATGTAGACAATTAGCTAATTTCAGTGCTAAGTTCATCAATCAAGCTAATGTGTTGTAGCTAAGTCTTTTTTATAGTTTTTGACCTTTGTATCAAATAGATTTCTTGACTTGAAAAGAATCTAGTAGATGACGATGTCTTGCTTTATCAAATAATCACAATAACATTTTTCTTGAATAAGATAATTGAAGATCGACTTAATATAATTAAGTAAATCTATAAGAAGTTTATTAGCATTCACTGCTATTGACAACTTCGTCACTTTTTACATTCATTGTCTTTAACAATATCATCACAAGTTCATTTCCTGTCGTACTTTTAGCTTTTTATCATTCAACGACTATTCCACAGTACTCGATGAAGAATGCGTAACACATGCTCTCTGTTAAGCATTTTTCATTCAGCTTTAAAAAGGCAGGAACCAATTTATTTGCATCCCATTCACTTCATCTTATTCATTACGTCTATTGTGCTGCATGTCTTATCTACTTTTTTTTTCCCTTTGAATTAAATTAAACAACCATGGTATTGTGCTGTATTAATAAGCAAAGACTAGATGATCTTCTTATCCATGATACTCTAGTAGAAAACATTGATCGAATGAGTTATAATAGACGATTTTCAATTTTGATTTCAATCCAAGCTTTATTTTCTTGTCAGTTTTCAAGTTCATATTTCGTATATTGTATTAGTGAATATGAATCATTTTTATTCTAATAGTAACTCTTTTTTTTCTGCATGTTCTCATGTTTAGTGGAAAACAAAACCGTCAACTCGTTTTTATCATAAGAGATCAACAGCGACAATTTGTTTGCTTTTATTTCTAATATTTATCATTGATCTTGAAAAAGAAAGGGAAAAAAGATATGTCAGAGGTGATAAAAATGCTATTTACGTCGATTTGTCGATTGATAAGAGAAGAGACAAATGTAAAACACTGAATCGATGAAGCTCCTAAGACCCACAAAACAGTCAACATATAATAGATGAAGGTTTTCTTCTTTCTTTATCAATGAAAAATGTCTAAAAAATATTGATCTACTCCTCTGATCAATCTACAAACATACACCCTTTCGGTAATCGTGACTTATTGACAATTTGTCGCCTCAGGGTTTATCAGCACTTCCACGTAACATATATATATATGCATACATGCATATGTATGCATCATTAGAAAGGGCTTTTATCGAGCTAACATATATATATATATATATATGTAACACCTTTACACTAATTAGGATCTTTCGTTAGTTAAGTATGAATGTCATTATTCTTTAAATTCTATCTTAATGCAGCAGTTCCAAAATATTTCTAGGTCAATGTTTGATCACGGATATTCAGATATTAGAAACGTAAAAGCTTGTGCACGTTTCTAAGTTATTTATCATAATATTTTCTAACTGTCATCAAGAGAAAGCGATTTGACACGTGTCTTAGTTGTGTTTTTTTAATAAACATATCTCGTTTTTATTTCAGAGAACGTATCATTATCTGTTAGTGTAGCTGCTGTCATTGTTACTTATAAACTTTGAAAAGGGCACATGCGTTCGTAACATGTGCTGTTGATGCATAGCAAGCATGTAATCCGTCTCTAAGCCTATCTCTTCCACGTTATCTTGTTTGATTAGATTTTACTACCTTGCATTTCTCCTAGAAGATTTATAGTGATCGTTTTCCATCATGTTCTTCGGATAGAAAAGACAACCTTGAATACTACCAAGTAGTGCACACTTTCACACACATACATTCGAGATGTTCAATTTGTCAGCAGGCGATGTTTAAGTGCTAGTTTGGCACGATGCATTCTCATGGGATTTCTCGTACTACTGATGCAATAGCTGCTAATAATTGTTTTATCTCATTTTTTTTCTTTTGATTTTCTAGTCAGCCTTGTAAAATAGTTTATAATGACATAAACCTAAACTTCTTTTTGCCTTTATTTCTCAGGACTTATATCATTTATTTGTATTCGATGTCATTAATTTAATGAGATTGAAATCTAGCGGTGAGAAGGAGAGAAAGAGAAGGAGATAAACAACAAGAGAAACCTACAAAAGAAATGTCGCTTCCGAGAACGTAACAGGTGGGATTGGCAACCAGGCCAAAGATCTTATTTTTTGTGGATTATCACTTGAACAATCGCAAACGATGAAGAACGACATGTCTACTCGTGACATCGCTCGTTGATGCACATACATCTTGAATATCACCCAACGACAATCACTTGAATGAGTGAGTGAGATAAGGATAGATGAGAAGCATTGATTTTTCTCTTTTTATTTTGCTTGCATTGTTTCAGCATAGTTCTATGCGGTGCAAAAGGATGATATGAAGCGGAATTATGTGATTCTTGAAATGAAATTACGCGTTGGTTAAGAGCTTCTTCTTCTGCGCTTCCATCGTCGACGAATCGGCGAGAAAGTATACATGCTCGTTCGGTCTTATCAGTAACAGTGTGAATGAGCAAATCGTGTGACATTCGCTCATCTATCTCTATCAATACTCTAGAGTGAGAGAGAAAGAGATAGAAAAAGAGGGAGTATATTGATTTTATAGTATGAATATACAGAGTGTCATAAAAATCCGGTCAAATGTTTTTTCGATAGGAATAGTGAAAGCATATCATGAACACATGTATGCATGTGTGCACGGTTGCCAGTAAGTGAAAAACATAAAGAGGAAGACGTATCGTGACAAGGCAATCCAGTATAATGATCATGTCAGAAGAAAATCTTGACTAAGTAAAACATAGGACAATGATTTTTTTTCTTGTGTTATTTTAATGAAAATACTAGAACATACTAGTGAGAGCAATGGATTATTCTAATCGACCTAATAAGAACATGTATGTCTAAAAATTCAAGTGCTATATAATCAGTTGATATACTATCTTTCTGTTGTTCGGATTGCATTGCAGTGTCGATCTTCAATCTTATGATATTGATCACTATCGTTTCACGATTCTGTTATATGAATCTAGAACATTTACTCCGGCAAATACATATAGGAAAAAAGCAGATTGACGTTCTCAAGCAATATTTGAGAGTAGTGACGGTGGCAATAGTAATGGCGGATCTAATTTGATTTAGCGAATGCGCCGACGCATGTGTGTGTATGTGTGTGTTCTCGGTTGCTCTCGCCTCTAATCCGTTGTGCTGAGAGGGTGAATCTCATCTTTTCGCTTAGAAAACAACGACGATTTCTAATCTTTTTCTCGAATGATGACGAGCGAACGAGAAAGACAAGTAGCTGAACGAGTGAGAGGAAAAGAGCTGGTGTAATTGTTTAAGTTCATCTACTGAATTAGATTTTTGATAAAAAAAGAACAAGAATACGAAGAAGAAAAAGAGCGGAATAGCTACACATACATACTAAGGAGAAGAGAGAAAAACACGCACATCACTTTTTTAGCAGCCGGATGAGAGAAGAGGTCGACTCTCCACTCCCGCTCGTTGTTGTTGGTCTCTACTCGAGCTCTAGCACATGCCCTCGATAACAATAACTCAGTAGCAATGATCAAGTGAGCGTTCTCATCATTATCATCGTTCTGTTTTTCATCATCTTATAAACGATTAAATCATACAATTGTCATCACCATCAGCTTAGCAAACAAATATATATATATATATATATATATTAAGAAAGTGTATACGATGTGAGTTGAAGTCGGCTAGATAGACACCTCATGGTTTTCTCATTTGAAGATTGATGCATTCTGTCTTCTACATTGGATAGATCAATCTATTATATAGATCCCCCGGAGACATGATCTCCAATAGTGATTCTTAAAAATCTCTAAGCGTGGTGTCACATGGCTATCGCATACGTCTTATTTGTTTCTGATCCGTTTGTTTGATTATAAATTTGGCATCAGAGCGAAGAATATCAATAATAAAGGCCGGCCACATTTCTCTTTTATGATTTTGTGTGCCCATAATAGAAGAGACGGGAACAAGAAAAAAAAGAGATATAAATGCGACATTCGCCGGAAAATCAATTACTAACTCTGGCAGACTGCACATACTGTTGGCTGAAAATGGAGAATGGTTATCATGTCATTCTTTTTTTTACTGTTGTTATTGTTGCTGTTTTCATCAATTTGAACAAGAGTCGAGATTAGATACTTCAGAAAAGAAAGAGAATAGATTGAATAACAAAAAACAATGAACTTAAGATACAACAAAAAAGAAGAAGATCTTAAAAGACTACGAGAACAAGTAACAGGAAATTATTACATATTGTATATGATTAAACGGAAAGAGGCACACATTGTATCATGTATATTTGTGTTGTATGACCTAAGAAGAATCGATGAAAAGAAATTTTGAACATAGATGAAAGAATGGGCATCTTAAAACAGATAACACGGATTATTATCGTTTATTTGATAAGAAAAAGAAAGATGTGTAATCGAAGAGCCATGAAGTTTGGTTTTAGTTCTTTTACCCCTTCCCATTCTACTTCTCGCCTTTTCTTTTCTCTAGAATACATAGATAGATATATATATATATTTATTTATTTATATATATATATATATATATATATATATATATATGTTTATATATATATCGACTTTTCTCTCGTCGTCGCGCTCGTTTGACTTTGTCGACAAATTGATTGCGATCGTTGTCGAGACTTCTCTCTATTTCGCTCTATCTCTTTCCCTCATTGATTCTCACTTGTTGCTGCTAGTTGCTGTCAGTTATTCCGTTCAGTCGCGCGTTATACTATACACTTTGGACAAAATTAAGTTTCGGAGTAACCCTCTTCAACTAGACCACTTAGTTTTTCCGTAGTCTATAAGCGCGACAACTAATGCTGACTGACACATACATTACTCGTTTACAATGAAGATTTATGGCGTCTGTGCTATAATATGTGATTTTCTTTCTTTTTCAGTTCAAACTTGATTTATCAAACTATATCTGAAGTTTTTCTTCTATCTACGTCTCGACGAGATATAAAATAAGATTAAGAAAGTGAGCAGGTGTTTCTATTAATAATTAAGCAATTGAACTATTCTCTTGTGTATAAGGTAATCGAGCCAAAAGAAAATAAATGATATAGATGACAATCATGCCCTCTTGCAACAAGTACGAGACAAAATAAACATTATTAAAATATCGACAACTATGAGCCAGTATGAGTGCATGCATATGTGCGCATAGATTATCAAGACTTCTGGCAATCAGGTATTTTCTTCTCTATTTTTGTCATCCTTTTCTTCGTTAATTCGATCTTACTTATGACGTACATGCTTTTGACAGATCATCAGAGATCTAAGAAGACAGAGGACATCACAATTAATTTTCCACTATTTCACACTTTTTCTTTCACCTGTGACATTTCAGTGAAAAGTGTATATGCAACTAACATGAACGTCGAGGCTTCTCTTAAATAATGCTACGACAACTTTTCATAGTACACCTAAGAATGAAAAAAAAATGACAAACAACAAGCTGTTGTAGTAAAAGAGGAATGCATACGCATACAAAGCGTCTTAGCTACATCGACGATGTAACGGTGCGCGAACAAATTAACTAAGAGAAGAAACGGTAGAGAGAGGGAGAGGGAGGGAGGGAAGGAAGGAGGAGAAAGGGAAAATGCACAAAATAGTGAGAGAAAAAAATGTAATTTCTCTATTCGATGTAGAAAAAAAGGAATATATATATATATATATATATATTATATTTCTCCTCCTCTTCTATTTCTTATGCCACAAAACTATGACAGAAGACAGCTATACTTTTCAATTCCATGATATATATATTTATATACGTATTGGGAAATATTTACGATTTATTTCTGTCATGACAAAATTTTTATCTATATTTTTAGCATGTCTTCTGCTGTTTTAGAATCATCCGAGAATTTTTATAGTGTACAAATAAAATTAAGAAAAGACGAAGAAGAAGAAGAAGAAGGAAAACAAGAAATCTGATTGAATAGCACACATATGCATTTCTACTCATTTGTAATTAGCTTTAGTCAAAGGATTAGTGTCGAACACTAAGATTTTCTCTTTTTCTCTTTTTTGCTATCTCTCTTTGCTCTCTCTCTCTCTCTCTATGCATTTTTCTCTTGTTTTTCCTTCCATTCGGAAGAATCCATTATTTGAATTTTTTTTCCAAATAATCAGTAATGTGAATATTTGTTGTTTCAGGAAAAGGAAAAAAACGAACAAGAAAAAAAAACTTTTCTTTTTGTTTTTTCATTGAATATTGATTTATTTTCATTAGCATCGGTAAATATTATTTCGTCCTAGAGCAAAAAGCATCAGTAGCGTGAGTAGAAGAGATTGTAATTAACAAATTCATTAGATTGAAAATTTGATATTAGAAAAATAGAAAAGAAACTAGTATTATATCCGGAAGTAGTATAGAGCCATGCAAAAAGAAAATATATAAGAAATGTGTTCATTAGAAAATATTATTTTTTTTTCAAGATAACTTGACCTGCTTCATCTGTCTGAAGTATTTCTCTGATATGAAGATTAAAAGCCAACAGTAGGGGTTCCCTATTTTTATTTTTTTCTCCGCTGTAGATTCTAATACTGTCACAAATGCATATTGGAAGTTCATTTGTCAATATAGTGTTTGCTTTTACTTTATAGTTGGCGACGGAATGTTGCCATTGTCACCAGTTCTGAGAAGACCACAAGGTGACTTAGGATGGCCGTGATCCTCAAATTTCTATTACTTGTACTACCATCGAAATTTGTATGTCGTCCTTTGTCGATCTAGCCACGAATATTAATGGTTATCACGACGCAGCACTTATGCATGCATTGTTGACCAACTCTAGTCGATCAAATTTTATTCGACCAATATCTTCATCGTCTCATAATACAAACTGGAGCATATCTCATATACCTGGTCCACCATTGTCATATCTAACACCTTTTTCTTTGCCCCTACCATTATCAACAACAGCGATTGTTTCAACAGAAAATCAGTATTATCCGTTTTGGTTATTAGTTATTGTCGCCATATTTGGTAGTGTAACGTCTGTATTAACTGTTTTGGGAAATATACTTGTTATGCTTGCATTCTTTCTCGATCGACAGATTCGACAACCAACTAACTATTTTATACTTTCATTATCTGTTAGTGACTTTCTTATTGGACTATTATCTATGCCTATACTTACAATATACATCTATGCTAAAGACTGGCCATTAAATGCTATTATATGTGACATATGGTTGTCGCTTGATTATACTGTTTGTCTTACATCAATATATACGGTGCTGTTCATTACAATCGATCGTTTTTGTTCGGTTAAAATGCCAGCAAAATATCGTAAATGGCGTACACGTAGAAAAATTAATCTTATGATCGCTGTGACATGGGCAGGTATGTACATGCATATAATTATGCATACAATGATATATAATGTATTTCTTATTGATCTGTTGAGTCAATGATATTGTTCTTGTTCTTGTTTTTTTAGTTCCGACTCTTATCTTTTTTACATCCACTATGGTTTATCCACGTGTAAAAGGTATCTCAAATATGCAGAATGGTACTTGTATGTATTGACAATTTTTCATCAAATAACGTTTTTATCTTGTTCTGTCCCTCGTTTTTCTTAACAGGTGACGTTCAATGGAATAAAAGTCATGTTTTCAATTTATGTTTAACAATTGGATATTTTTGGACAACTTTATTTGTCATGATAATTCTATATATTTTTATATACGGTACGAAAGAATACTTGTAATTTGATTCATTGATTATTTTTCATTAGGTGTTGCAAGTAATCTTGAACGAAAATCAAGAGAAAATGCACGTAAAATGTCATCACTTGTTGGTACGGCTGGTAAGAAACATCGCATAAGAATAAAATTACTCAATGTGGGTGTGCGTTTTTATTTTTTTATTATTTAGGTAATGCAATGACACACATCGGTGCCGGCATTGGAGTTAATAAGTCTCCGACAAAAACGACTGTTGATAAACGTAATCATTCAGGTCGTAAAATTGATTCAACAACAGTGGATGATTTTGATGATGAAGATCCGCAAAATTTACTTGCACATAGTATAATCAATACACAGAATAGTAGTAATTCGTCCGATCAACGACGTGTTGGCGGTGTTGATGATGACAATTCTAATTCGTTTGAGTCACATTCTGATTTCGATTTAGCGAATCCAACTGACAAGACACGACGCACATCCAGTAGCACAAATGAAAAGTCTTCTAGACAAAAAAATCGCCGTGGTATGAGTGTGAATTGGGGAAACAATACAACAGACAACGTAAACTCATCATCGACAAGAACAAATACAGATCGAAATACTCGTCCAAATCGTGCACCAACGAATCAAAAACATAGTTCTAATGTTAAATTTTTTGCTACGACTATGGCACAATCACTTTATAGAAATCCCATGCGTTTAAGTGGCTTATCATCCACTTCAAAAGCAAAAGGCACAGTGTCAACATCAAATAAGATTCTATCATCGATGACATCGAATCAACAACAAACATCTATGACATTAACACCAATACCATCGGAACCTGAACTTTCATCATGTCGTGTTTATCCTCCGCCTCAACCACGGCCCGAATCTTTAGCTATCATGTCAGAAGAATTGTTTCATCAGCGACTCAAAGCTCGTCAATCGCCATTAATTACAGGCGAATCAACAAAACCGTCTATACAAACATCACTAACAGTGAATAATCAATTATCAGCTAATTTTCCTTCGACATCTTCATTTCTTTTGGATAAACATTGTATGGAAGATGTTACTTATTCGACAACAAATCAAGTAGTATGTACAAATATTGAACATGACATAAAAACTCAAACAACACCTCCACCATCACCGGAAGAACAACAAAAAACATCAAACGAAACAGAATACCATCTTCTTGAAGTGTCAACACAAGAAGAAACTGAGCCAGAGCAAAAGCAAGAACAAGAACAAGAGCAACAGGAACAAGAGCAAGAACCAATAGAACAACAATGGCAACAGATACCATCACCAATAAAAGCTATTGTTAATAGTAGTGGTGATTCGTCCGATGAAAGTTGGCGTTTACTTAATAGCAATAGTAGTCTTGATGAACATATACCTTATATTGATGAAACTGATTTTGAAGATTTAGGTAATGCATATTGTTTATTTGCTTTGAACAGCTATTTTCTACGTGTCACAAAACTAATAAAATAATTCGAATTTTTCTTCTCCTTTTGAGTTTTAATAAAGCAGAGTATGGATAAAAATAACACAGAATTAAACTGAGTGAGAATAAGTAATTATATAAATATATATATATATATATATACATGGTTATTTAGTCGAGTGAAATTTTCTTATACTTGTCTCTGTTCTGTTTAAATATGTTCAGCTATGAAATCCTTCAAAAAAATTTCTTTTATCCTACATCTTTGGTGAGAAAAATTAAAATGAATTTTTTCATTTAGGATACATACTACATCGTCGTCGTGTACCACCAATCGATTCTAATGAACCAATACATGAAGAAACAATTGTATATAAATCACCCTTTTATATTAAAAATAAACATCGTTCAAAATCATCCAAGATTAAACTTGCTAATACAACAAATGATAATGGTATTAATAGAAAAATCTATGAAATCTATGGCAATCATTATGATGCGCAGAAAGCTATATTAGAATCTCCTATGTTTGATAATGTTGAATTAATAACATATGCTTGTACAAAAACGAACCCATCGCCTATTCGTCATTGTAGTATACGAAATGTGCCACGTGAAGCTTTATTTAAGACAATGTCTCAACCAACATCAATACCAACTTGTGTTAATAATTTGAATGATAAGCATACAACATCGTCAATTATATTTGTATCTAAAGCTAAAACGTCCGTAGCATCGCCATCGAAATCATCATTGAAACAAGTTCAACAACAAATACTAGCAACAGCATCATCTATACAGAATGCTGATGTTGAAAGAGCACTAATTGATTTTTATCAATGTAGCCAAATCGATGATATGGACGATTGCTCAACGAATGAAAATTATAATAGTGAAAGTGAAGATCTTGAATATTCCTTATCAAATTACAATGAAGTTTGTGAAGAAACATCATCATTGTTACGACTTAATGAACAACATTCATCAGCATTCATCGATGATGAATCCGGTGTTGAAGATTATTCGCTTAAAACCAAAAAGACGCAATCAAAACAGCATCACACTGGATTCACACAACCGAACAATCATTTAATGAAGATGATGATGTTAAATAAAACACATGGAAATTCGACAATAGATACAACAAGTGAAGATCGAACAACAACAAATAGTTTTAGTTTAAACACTTATAGTCAAGATTATTCGGTCGATAAAATATTTCAATACGATTCATCACCATCATATAAACAACAATTAAATCTTTCATCACCCAGTCAACAACGATCTGAACATAGTTGGCTTAGTTCATCGTCAACAGCAACATCGACAGCAACAAGAACAACATCATCTTCATCCTCGCAAGATAAACAAATACCGTTATTACTATTACGTACATCATCGCCACAAAATTTCTTAACAGCTGTAGAAAAAAAAAGAAATGCATCATCTGATTCCGATGCTATTACAACGACAACAACATTAACAAATAGTACACAATATGGAGGGTAATTCTGCTTTTTTTTCTGAATTCTAAATCTAAATTTATCTGTGAAACAAATTTTTTTAATGTTATTCTAGACGTGACATTGATAAAAGTAAACAAAAGCTTTCAGATTCCATATCACAAGATGTACTACGTGCATTCAATAAATTAAATGCAACAACCATAACAGATGAACCTGAGATAGAGAAACTTGAAACAAATGTCATTAATTCAAAAGTAAATAAAACAATTGACGCGGATACAAAGTACCATTCAGTATCAGATACATTAACACGTGATAATGATACATCGGGTTACGGTTCGCATGATGATCCATCATCAATCAATCCTCGTTTATCATCAAAAGTAACATTCGATAGTTTAATGACACAAAATTCAGTACCATCATCACCTAAAACAAAAGATCAATCAATAATGACACAAGCTGATGTCAAAGAACGTACAAGCCATCCAAATAATAGTATTTATGAGCAAATGCAAGAAACTAACGAAAATAAAAATGGACGTTTAGTTTTAATCAGCGAAGGAACAGTTACAAGTGGATCAACGTCGGCTAAATCCAGTGTTCGAGAACTCGTACAAAATCAAAAGGGACCTAATCATAGAAAATCAAAATCACAAAACAGAGCTCGAAAAGCTCTGAGAACCATCACTTTCATTCTTGGTTTGTTGACAATGTTCATCTTTTTCATATGATTGACATATAATGTATATTTTTCTTCGATTTTTTTTCCAGGCGCTTTTGTCGTTTGTTGGACTCCATGGTATGTCAAATTAGCATGTTGTTTTGTTTCTCCAATTGAGATTTTCATATTTTCAATTTTTAGGCATATGTATTCTGCTATACAGTCATTATGCGAGTCATGCAAGAATAATTGGATATTTTCCAATCCAATGTTTCATTGTGTTTACTTTCTTTGCTATCTCAATTCACCGATTAATCCATTTTGCTACGCATTGGCGAATCAACAATTTAAAAAGACATTTACAAGAATTTTAAGATTGGATTTACGTCGTTTATAACAAAAATAAAGATGTGGTTTTTCTTTCTTTCTCTCTATCATTTCTAGCTATATTAACCTTTGTTTTCATACATGTTAAATTATTTCTTCTGTAAACTATGTCTAATTTCTTTCTTTCTTTCTTTCTATCTTTTTTGTTCTTGTTCGTGTGAACCTCTTTGCACAGCGATGTTAACAAGATTCTTTTTGTCGCTCAAATTATAGCGAAATATAAAATGAAATCATGATGAATCGATCAGGAAAAAAAAAGAATTGACCGTTTCTATCAACATTCGTTCTGATTTTGACGGGTTTCATCAGAGAGATGTAACCGATGGAAGAGAAAAGATATATCTGTCATATGAGAATTGAATGAGAAGAAAATCTGCATTTATCCGTTGTCGACAGTGTTGTTTTTGCTCATTCATCTGTTTTTAATCTAATTTTATCTCAAAAAAAGAATAATTTTGTTTGACGTATTTTTAAATGCACAGCTTGTCTTTCTTTTTGTGAAACTTTTCATTTATCTGACAGGTGTAATTTTCTAAAAAGAATCACCATGCAAAGATTAGCATAACGAATTCGATTCGTCAATAGTTGTTCTCATTTTAAATTATGTCATACAAATATGAGACCATATTTTAAATTTTAACTTGACAAATCATAATCTGAACGTTGAATTTACAGAGCTTGTTTTCTTATCCGTATGCACTTTGGTAATATGATTGATTATATCTTTTTTTCATTATCGTCAAAAACATCAATGTATTTAATGAATGGAAATAAATTAAATTTTGAACGTCATATATGAAAAATAAGAATGAAAAATACTATTCGATTGCATGTCATGATTGATGAATATTTTTATTTAATGTTCACGTTAGAATATGTAATGCGTTCGATAAGTCATCGTATGTGAATATTGGTCAAATGTTTTTCTATTAGTAATTCATAGTTTACATATAAATGGAAAAATAATACTATGTAATTATTTGAATTTTTTTGTTTGATTATGATAATATAACTAATAGCAAATGACAGTTTCTTTTTAAGCTCTTCTTAAACGAATTATTGAAAAAATGTAATTTTTAATCACGTCTAATTTTGTTGTACTTGCAAAGAAGGTTACTGTATGAAGACAAGACGAAAGATCAGCGTCGACTATAAATTTCTAGTATATGTATCGAGTTTTCGAATTTTTAATAATCGATGTGTCTTTTAAAACGTAAAGGAATACCGTCGTATAACTTTAATATATTAAGAATGATTTGTCTCATGTTCCGTATTGAAAAACAAGATAAGAAATGACACGATCAAATAAGAATCAGAGATCGTGCAAGTTTGCTTTTGAATCTGACCTTTCTTGAAAGTAAGTGTTCTCTTAGTAAGAAGATTGAGATAAATTGAATGAAACTTGTCATGAAAAATAAATCAATTGTAAATCAAATGATCAGTAAAAACCTGTTTCCAAAAGGGACATTTCTACACGAATTTTGACAAATATATACTGTGCTCATTAACTGATTCAATTCGCATTGTTTGACATGATAGTTGGTTAACTACGAAGAATATTGTAATTTGAAAAAACTTTGAAAATGATAAATTAATTTTCAGAAAAAATCGAGATTTTTAACTGACAATCATATCACAGTTTATCAAATTTATTTTATCCTCCTACGTTAGTCATTTATTGTCTTGATATTTTCATGCGTGTTACTTACCAAATTTCCGTATTATCTATCCATTCAAATATTAGTTGGAAGATTTTTTTTAAATTCTTTTAAAAATGAATTGTTCAGAATACAATAGACTACATATGTTAAGGAGTCTTTTAGAAGAATAATAGCGTGCTTTTTTATCCGTTGTCATTGTAGTCGATACTTTTGAGAAGCACATTTATTTCTAGATAGATTATTCACCTTGATCTTGACGAGTTATGTTCAATAATTTAATATCGATAAACGACAGACTTTTTTTTATGAGAATAGGCGACTATTATTAAACAAGGGCATAGATTAAAAAAAGTGCAAAAGCCATACTTCAGTCTAATCATCATCTATTCACTAGAGTTTTTGACGACACATTTCTGAAATAATGATGCTTATAACTGCTGAGAAGAATTGAGATAGTAAGAAGTATTATGACAGTGTTTTGTTTCTTTTTTTTAAGTATTTGTCAGTATTGATTGAACGATGCAATGGACATCACGAAGAAGAAACACAAAAAGGGATTCCTTTCTTTACAATGTTTTGAATTACAAACAAGTTTTACATTGAATTCGAACAGTTCGTTTATCCGGATAGTTTGAAAAACAATCCCAAATAAATTTGAACTCCTTATCACTAATCATTGAAGTATGTGCTCGTCGATATGTTTAGAAATTTAAAATTTTATTCTAAACACAAACAGCAAGTTCAATGATTGTAGACAATCTACAGCTTGTAGCTAAGCGCTTCGATTGTTTTCAAATACATCTTTATCTAAGGTAGTAACTGCCAACTTTTCAAAAACATGTAAGAATTGATGACGATCAAATCTGGCCCGTGTTCGAGCACAATTATGTAATTACAAACTTACAAAAGAGATGATAATTTCTTTATATATATATGTAAAAGTTTACATGAGAATCTCAGTGTAAATATGACATTAAGTCTAATAAACATGTTTATCAGCTAAATATAGTCATTCACATATAAAAGACTAATACAATTTTAATCTATTTGTGATGTAAGATGTCACATACTCTTCCCTGTCACATTTTAGACGTAACTATGTCAACAAAAACATTAATGAAAAAAAGAAACTATTTGTCTGTAATACAATTATGTATACTAATAAAATAAACAATCGATGCATTCTATGAAAATATGAATATTTTCTATGTTGATGTTCTGATCATTACGAATTACGTTTTTTTCTGATAATGAGTGGAAATCAATTTTCATTGCATGAAAGACAATGAACAACACGAGATTGTTATTAACAAATATTTATATTATAAACATATAAAGAGAAAACTGTAGAACTATTGACATGATGGCTTAGTTTCTTTGGCATGCAGATTGTGACATAGATCGATGAAAGAATCTTGAATGTTTATTCTTGTTACCGTACAGAATCTATTGCGATAAAGTTGAAAACATGTGCGACAAGTTCGTTAAATTCACTTCGACATAATCAAAGTAAAAGATAACTCAACAGTTCATATTTTTCTATGATATCTCCAATAAGAAACATGTTCGCACATAATATCTATTAGAAACTACTTCTCCTCACAAAGATCAAAATCATGACACGCCGTTCCATTTGAGAAAAGAAAAAAAAAGTATTTCAAGTTAAAAATTTTCTTCATTATTTTTATTAAAGCATCATCGATAACAATTGAACAATTGCAATGAAATCAATCGAACAAGAAACAAACAACTGAACATCATTATATTCCTAAATTAATTCGTTACCAACATAGTAATATCGTGCACACTTTTATTTAAAATCCTCTGAAAATATTTTCAAAGAAGTCAAAAATACGTTTAACATTTTTTAAAAGAGAAACTCAGTAATTTAGTAAAATTATTTCTTTTGAATGTAACGGATGGCCCACAATTAACGGGACGCTTTTCTTTTGTCATTTTGAGGGTCTTAGAATGTTCCTAGAAAAATGAGTCTGCCTCAAGAAAGATAGAGAATTTTTTTCTTTACACATTAATCACCTTTGGGCCAACGTTGAAAATACGCACAAGGGTGAGTTTCATTGCTGTGTCTGCCTGATATTCGCAAACGCTTTCTTTCGAGCTGAATAACTGTGACCCTCTCCAAGTTTTAATATCATCAAAAACTTGTTGGAGAAATTCTGCATTTAGTCACGTGTCTTTTGAAATTTTGTCTTGAAAGGTTTTTGATAAAACTTTCGAATTAACAAACAGCGACAGACCTAAAAAAACGCATTTTCGGACACATATTTTACATTGTTTAGTATTTTAACTGTAGAACAATAAAATTCCTCTAGGATTCTCAAGTTATAATTCTAATTGCTTGTTCAGAATTAAATTCTGCATTTATTCGTCTATAAACAAACAGTCCGTGTAGGCACTGAAAACTAAAAAAGAACAAGTTTTTTCAAGAAACACAAACAACCCAGGTTCGATTGTGAACTATGAGCGTATACAAATACTAAGAAAGACTGATGAACTTACAAGTTTGTGGAATTGATAGAGCACACATTTGCTATCTTATCACGTAAAAACGTTGAATATATTCACTCAAAATGGTAACTTATAATGTTTTCTAATAAGACAAAAAGTGCCTGGAGCAATAATGAAATGCACCCCCAGTGCGTGTTTTGAATGCTGCCTCAAAGGTAACTAAGTTTTAGAAGTTCACAATAATAGGTTTGTAGAGAATAAAATTCTCTACTTTATTGGTTCAGACTCATTTTTCTAGGAACATTTAAAGGCCCTAGAAAAGATAAAACAAAAGTGTCCCGTTAATTATAGGCCATCCGTTAGATCAACACGAAAATAAATATTTAATAGTTATGAAATGTAAAAAAATTTGTTTTTTGTTCATTTATACATCTATCAGAAAAATTCATCATGCATGAATCTTATCTTTTCGTTAATCAAACTTACATTCGACAGTAGCAGTGCATTGAAGATTTTACCAGACTCTGATGGAGAGCTATCCTGAAAAAAATATTCTATTATTTTGAGATTCATATGAAATCAATTAAAAAATGCTTTCTGACGTTCTCTTCACAGTTTGAATATGAAAATTTAGCATTCCTATTGAATACGCGATTTTCGATAGTGCATTCGTTCGTAAGCTATTCTCAGTTGAATATTCTATGAATGGTTAGTGTTTAATTTGATTTAATTTGAGTAATTAAATGGAGTTATTATAATCCCTAGGAAAGTACTCCTTCTAGAATATCATATCATGACAAACTCTCCGTTCGTTCAGGTATAACAGACAGTAAGTTCTCGTGAATGCATAAGGCCGAGTTTTCTAGTATGTTCCTATAACAGCTAAAGTTCTATGGAGTTAAACGCCTTATATAGAAGCACAAGACTCTGCTCGAAATATCTAATTTTTTTTTACTTTCAAAAAATGGATTTCTCTCATCATTTTCCCAGTAAATTTCATTAGAAAGAAGTTTCTATGAATTAAGTACTTATTCTAAGAATTACATTCTGTTCTATGGTCTATTCATTCGAATTAATACGTATGAAATGAAATTTGGAACAAACCAGGTGTCGAATTTCATGTCAAGCATATTGAAAAAAGTTGTTTCATCTTGATGAAATGTGTAATAGTTGAGATATCAACTAGAGAGTCAAGTATGAACGTTTACTACTTCACACTATCTTTTAGCATCAAGTGGTTGATGGACACTTGAAAACAAGACAATAGTTTGTTCACAGCGTCGGAAATTCTGTATCTGGATAGTTTCACTACTTTTTTTCTATCAGTTCTTTTTCATTCAGAACTATCGAGAATCAGAAAATGTTTCTTTGCTGAAATATACTAGATTTAAATTAAATTTATTATTTTTTTTCAACAAAGGATTAATAATAAATTTTACAGAATCTATATTTATTGTTCTATATATATGTATATATATTTAATCATATATGTATCGTAAAAATAATCAAAACGTGAATCAATCTCACTCTCTCTTTCACTCATGAGTCTGTATACGTGTAGACAAGCGTTGACATCACTCTCACTGTCCTCCAACACCCAAAGCAGTCTATGTACAACCTCAAACATGAAGACAGAAAAACTCATAAATGATGCTGAAATAAAAATAAGATAATATGTATATAAGGATAGTACGTTTGATAAGAGAAGCAAAGAAAAGTCTACTAGCTTGAAAGAGAGATGAGAAGATCCCATCCTGAGTAAATATTGGAACACAAGCACCATAACTCCACAAAAAGAAAAGAATTGAAATGAAATGAAAAGCAAGAAAATGTAATTGTCTATAATGATTTTGATTTCGAATAAGTCTTTAATTAAAATTAATGTCGAACTATTGTTGAAGTTGCATATGAATATGGTGTCGTTGATGTTATCGAGGATGAGTTGACTTTCGATTCTACATAATCGTTGTAATGTAAAGTTAATTTTTCGCTTCTATATCGTGTTACAAGAATACTTTTCCTCATATCCGATGTTATTGGAGCTCTATATCCACCTTTACGTAGTAATGAATCAAGCGTTTGAATATGATTCCAACCTTGTTCATGAGCAACTTCAGGCAAATAGGTTGCTGACCGTTTTGCACCACGTTCATTTAAAAATTCGATACGTATACCATGAACACCAATATCCCAGTCCATGTACGATGAACATGGTTCAAAATTTGTTAATATTGATACAGCACAAGACAGAAACGGATATTCATCGCGTGAAATTGGTGAAAAACGACTGTCGTTCGTTGCAGATGTTATTGCATATTCTCGAAGACCTATGAATCATAAAATGCACATACAATCATACAATAAAAGGCTTCCATCGTGAGAATACATCACAGAGTAAGATGTCATGATTTGTTGTGGCAAATAAATTTTTATTCTTAGTGCAACATAATGCATTATAACGATAATTAATTGTTCATCTATGTCAAATGATTTCGATCATTAGAAAATTTTGACTTAGTTCGAATGATACTACAAGTGGAATCCTTGTTTTTCTTTTCTACGATGAAAATGAATGCATCATGGAATAAGTCAAAATACAATCAGTTTCGAGCAAGCTCTATAGTTAAATCAATGACTCATTCATTTGTACGAATAGATTCGAACTGTTCTGTAATCGTAAAATGTTAATAAAAATTGTGAAAGCGGTAATAGTTAACATTAACGCCCCCCCCCCCTCCAAAAAAAGTCAATTTTCGGGAAAATTCCGAAACTGAGATAGATGCACCAGAAGATAGCCCGTTCTTCGCTCTTTCAGAATTGATATAGTTTTTTAGCCCAAATCTCTTTTTTTGTAAGTCTTCTCAAAAAAACTGTATTTTTTTCAAAAATTTCGAAATTCGGATAAATGCATCAAAAGTTAGCGCGTTCTTCGCTCTTTCAGAATTATTATAGGTTTTTACCCAAAACCTCTATTTTGCAGTAAACTTTGAGGATTTCTGGAAGCCCTTCTCAAAAAAACTGAATTTTCCTCAAAAATTCTGAAATATCGAAAAAATTGGTCGAAAAAATCTTTTTCGTTTTTTCTCAGTTTGCACTTTCAAAAAAGCGCATCCCAAATTTCTCAGTCCAGCT
>OENT01000181.1:67937-170595 GCA_900239685.1 Rotaria macrura
TTTTTTTCGCGATTTTTGAAGTCATTGAAATTGTGATTTCTGTTTTCCGCTAAAAAAGTAAGAATTTAAAAAAAAGGACTCTGCAGTGCCCTCCACGTGCACATGCTCTTTCTAACAAAAAAAAATTAAAGATATATCATGAACCTGGACCGAGAAATTTGGGTTGCCAAATTCGCTATTTTTGACCCTTGTCAGGTCCGTATCTCAGCCAAAAATCATGATAGAAGGTTGAAAATTTAACCATAACCTTTTCATACCAAGCCTAACATATCCTGTAAGTTTTACACAATTCGAACGTTCCTGGGCCAAGATCGATTTTTGAGGGGGGGGGGGGCCTTAAATAACTTCTTAGAGAAAAAAAATCAGTCTCGTGCGTAACTCAAAAACATTTCATCTCTATGAAGATGAATCCTTAGAGAAACACTCAAGTCATCTATACATTATAAGTCATAAGCAGCAATGCATTTTGAAGTGAGATTTCATTACCTTGAGTTAAATTCATTGGTGTAAAGGTGCCAATACATCCGCGTAATTTTTGCTCTGATCCGATAAGCCATGTTACAAATAATGGATACGGGTCATTGGGTAATGTTGGACGAACAACAGGTGACGAAGCGATATGTCCATTGGTGGCTGATGATAATAATGAATTGTGTTTACCTAAATGATGTTTACCATTAAATAGATAATTGCCTAATATTTCAAAGCAATAAAAGACCATATCAGCGTTAACAATCGGCTGTTTCTGTTGTGATTGTATGGGATGATCAATATATTGTTTAGTTTTGTTTTCATATTGTAGTTTATTTTTGTCCGAAATGAAATTATTGTCCTTGTCATCGTATTCATCATTGTCACTCATATCCATGGTAGAATTTTTTTTCGGATCTTTATGATAATAATGATTATTATTAATTGGATCAGCTGTAAATGATGATCCTTGTGGTGTACCGTAGGAATAAGAGAGTGCCGATGATGAGGCTGAATTAGCAGATGAACGTGAGAGATCGTGCGGCATTTGTACTTGATTGTTATTTGTTTGTCGATGATTAAAATAAGAATGTGAACGGTGTCGTATTGTCGATGATGAATTAGCCTTTAAATTAAGATGATGATCAACAATACCATTAGGTTTTTCAGACGAACGGCGATTATTAATTGAGCTTGTTATTGAATGAGATACTTTCTGTTTCTTTCCTCTACAACATATTGCCATGGAGAGGGGAAAGATGAGTCACCGGGTAATCAGATACTTAAAAATAGAAAAACAACGAAAATTTTGTTTTCGTGTCCAAAAACAACAAAAACGAAAAGAAAAAGAAAAGAAAACTACGTACGGAGACATTGATCGAATATTTCTGCTATGTAAAATACATTTTGAATGTCAAAAATACATGGAAAATCTTAGAAAATTCCGAGTGAATGTTTTTTTAAATGAAATATCTAACTAAATGATAAAAAAAAAATCAAACGACGAAAATTATTTTTTTGTCTTGTGACATAACAAATGACTCACTCAGAAGATACGGTCATAACTTGATACGATGTTGTTATTGTTGAAATTTTCTTATCAAGTAAATAAATAGTATGAAAATTTATTTTGCTTGCCAAGTGTTTTGATATGATTTTTCTTCTATCTATTATTTATCTAGAAATGAAACATTCATTTGTATTTTCTCGTGTATAGTTAAAATAGAAGTCGGATAGTCACATATTAACGTTGATATATTCCCGTTTCATTGACACATCCTTTATTAGGCCGTTTCATCGACAAATTTGTTAATGAACGATATTCGAATATTAATGAAAAACTATTCTCTTGGAGAAAGAAATTGCGTAGATCGTGGTGACTCTATCCAGCAGTTTTATAACGAATGTTATCATCAACATAAAAGGTATATAAACGAATTCTATTAGTGACCATGAGTTTTCTTCACAAATAAGTGTATCGTGTACAATATACTAGAAAAAACAAAATAGGTTTGTTTCCATTGTATTTTTTTTTGCCACCAAAAAACAAATATAAATGCATATGCTGTCGATGTCACATATGCATTCAAATCAAGATGTTTTCGATTACTGAAACCACCAAAGGTAGAAAATACTTATTAGTTGATGAGAATATCGTTATTTGAATGGGAAAATTCGATGAAGTGGCACCGTACCATTAACGTTAGCAAGCATGTAGAATATGGCATTTTCTTTGTTTTGTTGTCAAATATTTGAAATAATCTAAAACTTTGAAAGATAAAAAGATTATAATGAAAAAACACAAAAAAACCGGTTAGTTCTTGAGATATATTAACATCTAATTGAAACAACAATGAAAGTAGATGGTGGACTAGGTAACATACGAATAAACAATATGGATGAAGATTTCTAAGTTCTGCTTCTACAGAATATGTTTACCCTTTATACTAATAGCTTGGATCATAAACTAATTCGCTTGATCTGACTACATAGAAGTCTTGCGTGCTACCGTGGGTGGGTTATGCATGGTTTGGAAGTATCGGATATAGTTGTTTATTTCTTTTCAAGTTTAGAACTCATAATTGATCGGTGATCTTTGAAAAAAATAACCAACCGAAAAGAAAAAAGTATGAGAAACCAAGCAAAAGAATTATTGCGGTTAAATCAAGACATGCAAATAAAAAGGCACACCATATGATCAATTGGATGTCAGTTGATATAATGTGGATTATATTGACGTTTGTTTTCTATATACTCATTTAAAGATGGCGTCCGTTGACAAGATCTGTTCAATGAAACATCATTTTCCTTCTATATATGATCAATTATTTAGTTTTTAGTCGGGCATACATAGTTTATATTTTCTGGTTTATGTCAAATATGCATTAGTTAATCTTTATTACGTATTCCATTAATTGTGACAATAAAGTGGGTCGTAAATTTAAGTTTGAATACAAGACGATCGATTTATATAGCCTTCTAGTTTTTATCACAAGAAAAAAAACTATATCGAAGACTTTTGAGTGCTTGATTTCTGCTACATGTGCTTGCTTATACTTGTATTCTTCCTTCTCTGTCTTTTCAAGTCTTTCTATTGATTTTGTCAAGAAGAATTTCATTTACATAAAATTCAGTAGGTATAATAATTTCTATACACTCCGCATGTTTGAATGTAACGCTACCACTAACATTCGAGGTATGAGCAAAGAAAGTTTGTTTTTGCAATCGATGGATGATAGTCATCTATTTTTAAAAAAAGTTTTTTTTTGTCATAACATAATCAGTCGATATTTTCGTAGAAGAACTGAGTAAATGTAATCTAAGCAAGATCAGAAGTGATCATAGACAATTCAAACATACCAACATTGCCATTTGACATTATAGTAGTATCGATAATAATCATAAGTATATTTTGATTGTATTCATCATCTAGGAAGCACTAAAAATCGACTTGTTTCGCCATAGAAATGGTTTAGTCGAGGAGAAAATGACTCTTTCTATCGACTAAACAAACACCGTCAACATGTGTTTCTAGTCATTGAAGTTGATTATTAGAGTTTCGAACTTAAAATGAGGAAAAATCATTCCGAGCATCATGACAACGTGAAAGAATTTAATGACCAACGTTCAATGGATACTACTTGTGAATAGTGAATGTACCATTCTTTTATGTAATAACTCTTCTCTTTTCTTTCATGATGAGATTTTACCGGTCAATACCCTTAGAATAAAAACACGTTTTTATAGTTTTCTACTCTCATGTTAACAAATAAGATTTCGTCAATAATGGAATTCTATATCTAAGTAGACATAGATAATTATATGTTCTAACGATAAGGCGAATAAAATTCCAAAATAAATTCAGATGAATATCATAAATGACATGAATTAATGCTCTTGGCTTGTTTTGATTCTTCAAAGCGTCATAAAACATGAAAAATCAACATACTTTTTTTAGTACTTGACGAAATTTGTTCGCGTATGACGAAAAATACATGTGTATTTATAATCAAACTTCAAAGTAATATCTTTTCAATGATGATACCGTCAGCAATACGCAAATTTCTGGATGAGTGGTATTCGAGAACAAAAAACGTATTTGTTGTTTTTTCCTAATAACATAGAATTGTTAGCATCTACGTGCTTAGGAAAAGTACAAACTTACTTTGACAAGGATAGAATCCAATAGATGATCGTATATGGTAGTGTTGAAATTTTCATTGTGGATCGTTTTATGAAATCTAGTCTGGTAAGTAACTAGGAAGCATTGTGCACTATGTAATGTGTTAATAAATGAGTGACAGCGGCACTATGTATTCGAGAAAAGGTACTTTGTTTGCTTCACAGTATCGTAAGTTCTAGACGAGCATTCAACTACAAGCCATGAAGAATGACAATATCATGAATAATTCCATCGCAGCAATATACATAAGCTTTATTTCAATATGTTTAGCTAAAAACAAAGGGATAATGAGTTTATTCGAATGATGATTCGTTCTCAGACAAAAAACATCCGATTCCATCCTTGCATCTTTCGATATCAGTTATTACCTAGAAATTCAGTTAGGCAAGCTAGATCGATTTTGATGCCTTAGTTTTCAAAAGGTTGAATATAGAGGGTGTGTATCTATTTCAATACGATCTATCCGTGTAATTCTAATAAAAATTGACAATAGGATATTTTTATCAGTATTTTCATTTCATTTTACTTAAGAAGCAATCGAATTTAGTCATCGGACTAAATAGATACTTCGAAGTATAGTGTTCCAAGTTCATCTATTGAGAAAAACTAATAATAAAGATTTTACTTCAAGTAAGCTGAATTAATTATTCTAGCCACAATTACTGATGACAACTCGTATGAACTGTAGCACTTTTACAGCGCAAAGCCAATCACTCAACTTGAAGAGGAGAATTCTTTACATATTTCTAAGGTGCCATAGCACCTTATAGAATAGTGTCGTGATTTTTCTTTCTTTATATCTATCTAGACGAATCAAGGGGGAAACAGCTGATTATTGATTAGAAATGATTATCAGTGATTAGTGTTGATTATGAGTGATTACCTAATCACTCATAATCAACACTAATCACTGATAATCATATCTAATCAATAATCAGCTGTTTCCCCCTTGAGACGAATGCATAAAAATTTGAGGTTTTCTGTCACGGAGATCTTGGGAACAGAAAATCAGAAAATAATCGTTCAAACATTCGTTGAGCCAACAACGATCAAATCGGAACCTGTTTTTTCCGATTTTTGATAGAATGTTCCGTTCGCATACAAACAATGTCCTAAAAATAACACGATTTTTCTATGAGTTCGTATGTTTTCATCTTTCAACATTACTACTTGATGGTAGTCGAGCTTCACTCAACTACGAAATGTGGAGCGACGCATTCGTTTCGGCTTTATGAGAAATAAAGTTTGCATAGAAAACAAGTAGTCGGACAAAATTTCAATAGTTCTAAGAGATCAGAAATATTATTCGGTGACCAAACAGTCCAAGACACAGAATGTTCTTCGACCGATTCATCCAATATAGGCGTAACTTACAAAATTTTTATTCTGGAACTTATGACCCTGTCAACTCTCCCATCGATCATGGCCAACGATATCGGCTGATTTCTGATGCTTTCTCTATTTATTATCTCAATGATTCACCGTTTCCTACAAGTTCTATTAACAGTTGTTTCACATATGAGCCATCAGAGTGTCGCCTAACTTTTGCATTCGTTTTCATTTTGATTATCTCAAACTGAACAGAATGCAAACTGCTTTCTAAATCGTCATTTTCCAACACCGTTGGAAAATGAACGGAGCAAGGTATAAGAACTGTGGGGTAAAGGGTATTGGTTCGATCTCGATACTAGAATCTTGCTTTTGAACGACTATTTCGGAACATTTGCTTGTTGAGATCATCGCATTACAAAATGATAAGTTGTGATACGTAAGCAAAATGTAAAGGAAGAACGAAAGAAAGAAAGTAAACTCGCCTATGACTACTACATGAATGCAGTGCTTTGCACCGCATTAAAAATAGACAACAGCAATAACTGCTAGGCGCCACTCTGTTCATAAGTAAAAGAGTTGTGAACACAGCAGATTCTAGATAAGGAAACACAGAAAAAAACAATCAGCGATCAAACAATCAATAATATTCATTAGAAAACTGATCACACCTTGTCTATCGGCTTGAAAAATCACCTGAAACTCAACATGATCGACTACCTAACTTATTTCTATTTTAAAGAATGACAAAAACACATATGTTGTCTTCTCACAATCTACAACTTTTCTGACATTATGACAAGTTCATAATCGATTCTAGAATAGAAAATGAGTCAATTGTTTCAGGTTGAGAGACACGTGTTATTGAATAGAATATCAAATAACAATGATTCATCGTTTTCTATTTCTATTTCTGAAATACAACTTCATTCGTTAGGCTGATGAAACTCAAGACGATCAGTGTTATGTTACAGTCGACCAGTACATCTATCACGTCGATGCGCGTTGATATTAGAAGATATTCCACTCAACCAAACAATGTGTGTGTGTGTGGTCACTTGCTAAAGTACAGACTCTGTACTACAGAGTCTATCATCTCTGACCTAAACGTAGCAGAGTAGTGAGTGGTGACTGATGAAGTTTTTACACTTGATTAAGGTAAAAATGAAGATGCTCTTGTATTCCTCATAATATTCAAACATTAAGTGATCAATATTTTATCAACGCAATAAATTGACTGACGTGATAGAAGGCAGCAAGTCAACGATCTCTAAATAGTATCAACTATATTATCGTGTATACGCTGATCTAATGTGAGAATTCTCGACTTGATATTCAGTTGAAAAATTGAATTGACTTAGCATAGATACAACTGAAAACTTTTGTTATTTTAATGGACCAGACAGTGTCTTTCTTGCATTAACTAACATTGACATCAACCCTGAAGAAAATTGAGATCAAATCTGATAACTTCTACATCAATAAATAATACCAAACTATCGATTACAGAAATCTTTAATGAATAAAGTTTAACATCGTTTTTCGTCATAGATTAAGCAACGAGGTTATGAAGAAAACTTTCGTTATCGTTAAGCATTCGAAAAAGTTAATGAAACCGTCATTCCATTGAATTCACTCTTACCTCAGATGTGTGTTTCAGTTAAAAATACTTCGGTTCTAATTAATATGCAAGACAGAGCACTGAAGTTTATCTTCTTTCGTCAAAATATTGCGAAAACTGCAGACTGCAACTTTTGGATCGAAACCCATTGGGTTTTCGTTGAATTTTGACGAACATTTGATCAGTGCTTTCTCAAAGTGGAACATCGTTTTCACCTATGTGTTTGAATATCTCCCGAAAATGATTGAGTTTTGAACTATTTAGATTTAAATATTATGAAAGGATGGCGCAAATGTTTCTCGTTTTATTCATAAAATCATTATGAATAATAGCTATCCCTAATATTGGGTTAGGGAACTAATACCTACCACTCTTGTATTCGGATAGAAACCTTAGACGATATGTTATTGAAAGGTATAAGTTCTATTGATTCAGTTCTGATGTTTGAACACTTTCACGTATTTTTCATTAAAAGTGTCGCTTCGGAAGACTGATCCTCATCATATTTTTCTATTTGTAAATTTCTTCGGAATCTGATTTGAAAAATCCAGCAGCTCAATCTAACGCGAAGAACAACTTAAAATTTTTTGAGCTGTAAATTTTTTGCAGGAATCCGATCAATATTGAGCTTAACATTCACTTCCCATTCCGGCATTTTTCGAAATAGAATTATACTGAACTGGCAGAAAGAACAACTATAGTCAGCTAAGCATAGTAAATATTGGAAAATCAGAAAAATTGACACGCGAACGCTCTTTCAAGAGAAACATTAACAAAGAATGATATGAAAACGTTTGTTTTTGTTTGAACTATAAAAGTCAATTTGTGTCTAAATTTGGAAACTTCTCACCCCTGGTAAAACATATTCTTCAAAACCTCAAATTTACAGTAGTAAATTCTGCAATCGAGAAATTTCCTACTTCTCCTTGTTAGCAAATTAGCATTAATTGTTTGTACTACCAGTTACTTGCCTATGTAACTAACTGATACCCACACCTCTCATGATCTACATTGTACTGGGGTGCTTCTCAAGTATTTCATAAAATCTAGCTCATGGCATACTATTGAAAGTGACCACACACACACACATTGTTTGGTAGAGTAGAATATCTTCTAATATCAACGCGCATCGACGTGATAGATGTACTGGTCGACTGTAACATAACACTGATCGTCTTGAGTTTCATCAGCCTAACGAATGAAGTTGTATTTCAGAAATAGAAATAGAAAACGATGAATCATTGTTATTTGATATTCTATTCAATAACACGTGTCTCTCAACCTGAAACAATTGACTCATTTTCTATTCTAGAATCGATTATGAACTTGTCATAATGTCAGAAAAGTTGTAGATTGTGAGAAGACAACATATGTGTTTTTGTCATTCTTTAAAATAGAAATAAGTCAGGTAGTCGATCATGTTGAGTTTCAGGTGATTTTTCGAGCTGATAGAAAAAAGGAAGAGAAGGATTACGGGAGGAAGGGGGAGGGGTGGGGCGACAAATGTTTTTCATCTTTAGAGTATTAATCATAATCTTTTGCTAAAACATTGCAGGAATGTCATCCATGGTCACCAGGTAAAAAAAGAGTAGTATTCTAGATTAATCCAGACAAACGTTGGTAGGTAATCAGAATCATTTCAAATAAATGATGAACTGTTCTCAGTGGAATGATGCGATATTAGTGTTTCCATTGTGTAGTCACAGTCTTGGAGTCATTCGTCAAAGTATTTTAGATTTCAACAAAAAACATCGAGACCCAGAGATTATTATGGTTTTTATTGCATAATAACAAATAAGAAAAGAGCAAAACAACAAACAAAAGATAATATTATATTCACTTCCGTTGCCAGAATCTCCATTCATGCAACGAGACTACTTTACTGATCAATATTTTTTAACATGACGAGTTTCAATCGAATAGACACCACATATTTGTACTTTTTGTCTTCCTCTATATAGTTGACTTGAGTTCTTTTAAGTGCTCTCGCTAGCTAGTAGATCGACGACATCGCTAACCACCTGTAGTCCAAAACTCGCTGTGATTTTAAACGTATAAATGAATTGAGAAGAAATAGAAATACAAAATGAAATTTTCTATTTGCTTTACCCTGGACGATACCGGATTACATCGTCTACTTGACCTTGCATGATATTTCCCATTCTACGATAGTTGTGATGCACTACAGTGAGTAAACAACTTATGTAAAAAGAGAAGTAATCTAACAACCTGTAGAAATCTATCATCGTTTGTTATATTCAACAGTTTCTTTCTCAACCACTTCCGAAAAACTGTTAAACAGAATATTCCATAGTCAGAAAGGCAAAAGACTCAGTCGATCTAGATTGAACAATCCTTATTGATTATTGTAACTCGTAGTCGTCTATTTGTGTTAGTAGTTTTTTTAAAAACGATTTCAGCATTTAACTGATACATAATCATTAACGATTGATATTGTTTATGAATGAATTTCCTCTGAACTAACAAGTCAATGATGTTTAAATGACTGATTCGATTCAATGACGTATTCTACATCAAAACAAAACAAAAACAAAACTAATATAAAGAGATAAGAACTAACTAACGAACCCAATAAGAGAATCACTTAAAATATTTTCCTCATTTCCTTTTTCTTTGAGATTAGCGGAATTTCCTTTGTCTACTTCATTTTTTCTTTATCTTTAATCGGATCTTTCGCGCACATAAATATAAATAAATATAAATGTGTGTATATCAACTTCTTCAATCAAACGCACGTCATCATTGTCGGCTGTAAAACATGACGTCAATGGTAAAAAAAGAAAAATCTGAATAAAGAAAATGCGCTAGGATCGTTCTACAAACGGGCAAATAACATCAAGAAGAAAAGTAACCGAAGCAATGAACATAACAGAGTAACGTTCATTTTTTTTTCTTTTCTAAGTTTGCTCGTTTTCTTGACTATGCCTGTCTAGTTGCCTTTCTACCGACCGGTAGGCCGTTAATTGTTTCACATCGTTCAGTTTTATAACAATTTCCAAACTACCATTAACATTCATTTGCTTTACCGTATTTGCCCCAATAACTAGTTTCTTTTTGGCTTACATAACTTATTACTTTTCGAGCATACAACCAAAAACAAAATGAGTGTATGAAGAAAAAAAAATAAAGAAAACGCTTGAAGGGAGAAAAGAATAGAAAAAAAAACTACTATTTACCAATAACTAATAGTTAGACAGACAGATGAAATATACCATTGTTAAATTTCAAACGAGATGCGTTCGTTTCTCATTTTTACACGCCGACTTCTCATTCCATGTGGCGCTCTAGTTTCTAGTACTGTTGCTGCATCTTTTTCGAATGCAAATGAACAGAAAGATCATTCGATACTGAAATCTATTCGTCGTGCTTTTTCTGATTTATCGATGGGCGGCAAAGGTTAGTTTAGTTTGAATACTTCTTTTCAATTCAATCATATATTTGTTTTTGCTAATATTTGCATTTGTTTCTATACTGATTTTTGCTGATTTATCATTTATAGAAACGTCGATGTCACCACCACCTTTCGATTATGATCCATTCGATAGTTTAAGAAGAAATAATTTTTCCGATGAAGAATATAAAAGATGTTTTCGATATTTCGACTCACAGAAGTACGTCTGCGTTTGTTGGAAGATAAGTACATCGATAATAAAATGATTATTTGTTTCTAGACAAGGCTGTTGGACGCGAGAAGACTTTCGTCGTTTTCTTAATGCACTTTTTTCAAATAAAAAAAGACCATATTGTATATTAAGTGATCTGATTGAAGAATATTTTTGTGAAACCGATTTCAATCAAGTCAGTAAATCGAATATATTATTTATTTAATCATCTGCTGTTTTTTCTTTCAAGGACCAAAAGATTGATTTCGACGAATTTCTAAGTGCATGGAAAAAAACCATTAAATGCGTACATAGATATTTATTGTTTCTGTTTTCTTTCATCATATTAACACTTGCTGTTTTTTAGGCTGTAAAACCTACTAGTGCACTAGTGATAGTTGACGTTCAGAATGATTTCATATCAGGATCATTAGCACTTCATTCATGTCCTGCTAATCATCGAGGTCTCGGTTATAATGAATTTTGAAAATTTTCTCCAACTACAATAATTTTCTTGAATACATATTTAGGCGAAGAAGTTGTCCCTGTCATCAATCGGGTTATTCGCGATGTTAAATTTGATGTTGTGGCGTATACATATGATTGGCATCCATTAAATCATATATCATTTTATGAAAATCGTCATCTACGAAAACTAGCACCTTCAAGTCCTGTATGTAAACAAGTCGATACTATTCGTGTAACTAAATGTTTATATTTGCTAATAGATTAGTGCTGATAAAGCACATATTCTCGATACAGTTGTATTCGTTGGAGCTTCTGATCTGGCTGATGTAGTTGAACAAGTTCTTTGGCCAGCTCATTGTATACAAAAAACGCCCGGTGCTGATTTGCATCGTGATTTAATTCGTGTTGATAATGCAATACATGTTTATAAAGGAACTAATCCTGAAATTGATTCTTATTCAGCATTTTGGGATAATATGAAATTAAGTAAAACAAGTCTCGATGATCAATTAAGAGAACGTAATGTCACTGATGTTTATGTTGTTGGTTTGGCTACTGATGTTTGCGTTTGTATGTTCTTTTCTCTTTTTATATAAATATATAATGTTTATTTTCTCTGTACTTGCGTTTAATATGATAATCTAGCTTCTACGGCCATGCACGCTGTGGAAAACAACTATCGAACTGTATTGATTGAAGATGCATGTCGTGGAGTAAATGAAAAAGAGATCGAAGTTAAACGAGCAAAACTCAATGAGAATGGTTGTATCTTTGTTGATTCGAATGTCGTAAGTTGAGTGCTATGTTTTGTTGTTAATAAACGGTGTATTTATCACTCAATTAATAAAATAGGTACCTGGCATGGTGTCTGGAGAAGATCGTCGACCTGAAGTGGCACGTGGGATGTTTATCGAAAATCTTAAAGCTATTGGGCGCAATAATCCTCATCAATAGTTTTTGTCAATAAACTAAGAAGAAGAAGAAGAAGAAGAAGAAGACAGTTTAGAAGTGCCTACTTCCAACATTAATTCTTGCGTTTTCTTTGAATTTCTTTCTAAACAGTTCTTTTTCTTCCATGTCCTTTTGGTGTGTGCACTCCATTGGTAGCTACTGTCAACGCAGTCCATGAATTCTTTCTGAGTTTTTTGCTCGTTTTAAATACGCAACACATTGATGATTGCACATTGCACGTGCACGAATCTCCATATTCTTTTGAAACACTTAAACAAAAATAACCAATACATCGCACCTATATTAACACATATCTAAATAGAAGAATTAACTATTTCCACTATTTATTCTTCTTCTTCCTTTTCTCTTTTTTTTTTATTGCAATTGTGATAGTGTTGGTGGTCTCGGTATCAGACTTTTTTTTTCATTGTGCACACATCTTTGTGTATGAATTTTCGAGAATAAAATTACAGAAGGGAAAAGAATGTATTGTTAAATATGAGAAAGGTTTAACTTCAACGATGAAGTGAAAGTTCTTTGTGAATGCGTACGTTTATATGAATATATTTGACGAACGAATGATTCAGGATCTCGTTTTCTATGTTCGCAAATAAAACAACACACAAGATGAATGATCAAACGTAGATCAACAATTACTATTAATGTGTACATCTA
This sequence comes from Rotaria macrura, assembly GCA_900239685.1. Taxonomy (NCBI): domain Eukaryota; kingdom Metazoa; phylum Rotifera; class Eurotatoria; order Philodinida; family Philodinidae; genus Rotaria; species Rotaria macrura. The sequence continues at coordinate 80,758 of OENT01000181.1, forward strand.
ACAACTGAATGAGAGTCGTATCAAGTTTCATTTCGAGTATTCTATTCCGTAGGCGAAAATGTATGGTAAAAATAAATGTTTATAAATAGAAATTCGAAGGCATGCAGGTTCTGAAAGAAAATAAGATGTGAGTATAAATGTAAAGATAACACAAAAAAATTCGTGATTGTTGTTCGATTGAGTAAATCCAGAGGCTTGTCTTAGTGTTGTTTTGCACTTCATAAGTATTCAACATTTTCAAAATGCGTTTTTGTTATTTTATAATTTTTTTTTTTCGACAGATCTTACGGTGTAAATTCTTTGGAATCGTTGAAGTCACGAATATCTTGTTATTCTTTACGATTCTTCATTACATTAGTAAAAGGTAAGAGTAAATTATGCAAAGAGCAAATGTTTCTAGTAGTGTGCGTTTTCAGTTGATTCAAAGTTTTCTTCTAAAGCAAAGAATGATTTGTAACAAAGAATACTTCAAGTCATACAGATCTTGTTTGATTTTGATTATTACATAGATAAGTCCACATAGACGCATGCAAAATATTTACTATATTGTAATCATCATGATCTAATTTTGATCGTGCATTAGAAAAAATTGAAATCTTTCTGTGTCCAATGCCATTAAATACTAATATAAAAAAAGACAAACCTCTGTTTTCGACTTAACGTACATGCACTCTTAGTTGAATGAAGTAATATATAGATTTCATTTTTTTACAGCACCTCTTCATGTATTCATGCGTACTTCATAGTCTTCTTCAATTGAAGGTTATTGCTCAAATGAACTGTTTTTAACTCTGTTTTTCAGAAAGTAAAAGAAAGAAAATTTTAATTGAAGGTTATTCATAAGTAGCTGATTGAAGATCGGAGCAGATCTCCTGGTGTATGTATATAAATATATACATATTCTCATTTCTCAAGGTGTTTACATGTGAAGTGTTCTCATGTGAATCGATAAACTTCTGTTAACAATTTACGCATGTTGAAAAAAAAAAGAAGAAAAGCGCTATTCTTTCTCCTTGTCTACGTTTCAGCATATGATTTTGTAACGGTATCGAATATAAATAGCAATCTTTTTAATATAAATTTCTCTTTTTTTTCTTTTCTCACCTCAAGATTTTTTTCTTGCAGTCTCTCGTCTTATTCCTGCTTTCATTCATTCGGTATTTTTTCTCTTGTGTAAAGTGATCTAACAAGTGAAATCTGTCAATTGTAACTACCACTTCTTTTTCATCATCGACTAACAAAAGTATGCCAATAACTCGAGTAATTCAACGTGATTCATTATCATTGCCAAGTAGTCCACAAAAGAATTATGCGATTCCATCCCAGAATCCACCTCAATTCGAGGAAAACAATGGAAATAACTCGATCAATGAAAAAATAACTCAAAAACGACCACCAGAGTCACCGAAAAAATCGAATGGATCATCCAAGAATATTCCAACAGTACCTTCATCGTTCACAGCTCAAACACAAGGAACTCGTCGTTTAGCAGTAAACGATGCAGCATCAATGAGAAGACGTTCACACTATGATGTTCCAGCAGCGTTACCCTCTGCAACTGGGGTAAAACAATCAGCAACAACAAACGGACAGACAAATGGTCAACATCATCATCAATCGGTTCCACCGAAACCGAAATGTACCTTGCCAGCATCAATATGTCAACCAGGTTATGTAACAGCATCAAAACTATTTAATATGATGGGTTATGGTTTAGAAAATCAATATCTATTGATGCATGCTCATTATTTATATATCATTGATTGTCGATCGAGAGAAAAGTTCAATGATAATCATATTATTACAGGTAAAATTTCAATTGTTTTTAAACATGAAAGTGTGGAGAAAGGGGAGTGGCTATTATTAGTTGTTTTATATACGAACAGTTAGATGTGGAGTAACGAACAGTTTTTTCTAAAAATTGCGGTACAGAACAAACGGGTCAAGTATTTCGATCAGGCAGAATCTATAACGTGATTCATGACATATATGTGAAAACGAAAAAGGTTTTTATCATGTTGTTTCAAAAAGGCAATGCATAATTTTCTTTATTATTTTGTTTCCTATGTTCGAATACACATCATCATAGAAAATTTTCAATTTCGTAAAAAGCACTTACATTTGTACATCGTTGTTAAGTTCATTTTTTTCTTTTTTTTTTCACAATTTACGCAGTTTGATATGGAAGTAGATGATTGATGAAATGTATTTTTTCTAAACACTGTCGACTGGAAACATGACAAAAAGAAAGGAATAAATTTTTTATGAATGTTTTAACAAGAAAATATAAATATATAATTTTGATTCTCACAAATTCCAAACATTATATGTGTGTGTATATATATATACACATTTAAATTAGCAGGTTACATATTTACCATGAGAAATTAGTCTATGACCTTCACACGTTGTTGATATGCATTTCATTAAAATTGAGTTGAAAAAACGTAACAAAAAACCGACAAAGAAAATATGTAAAGTTGAGACTTCTGAAACCTTAGAACAACACGTTGAGTAACGACATGCATCAAGAATGTTTGCTAGTTTTATGAAATCAAAACGTAAAATAATTTTTTCTATCATCAATTTTGTTTTCCCATTGTATGTATGTTTTTATCATTTTCTTGAAATCAATGATTATGTTTGTACGGATTTTGTCTTGACAGGAGAATTTCAGATTTGACATTATTTCAAAATGCTTCAGTTACGATTTGAAATCTTTTAGCCATACATTGGGAGGATGCATTGAATGGTACAGTCTATATATCTGTGGTCGAACGATTTAGTGAAATAGTATTATATGATGACAAAGGTATTTTCTTCAATACAACAACGGAAATGCGTCGTGTTGCTGCTCGTTTCTCAACACCGAGCTCAAAATCGTGCATTTCATTAGCTGGTGGTTTTGAAGCATTTCGTATATTATTTCCATTTGTTTGCACGCAAAGTGATATACGCTCGACAGTTGATCGGGAAAAATATCTAACAATCTATCCGTCTGTTGTGCTTGATAATCAATTATATATCGGTAAAATATTATTATAAATTCTTGTGCTTTTTATGTTCATGTTTTCCTATAGGAACTGGTAATCAAGGAACGAATTGGAAGGTTATACGTGATCTTAAAGTAACACATATAATCAACGTTTCAATCGAACATCAATGTGCATTTGTTGATAAAATTAAATATCTACATATTGATTTAGAAGACAAGGAAGATTCTTTATTGAAAGATCGTTTTGATGAAACAATACATTTCATGACTGTGGCCTTTCAAAATCCATCTCATCGCATTCTAGTTCATTGTCATTTAGGCATATCAAGATCTTCAACGGTGATTCTTGCTTATTTGATGAAAACACATAACGCAACGTTAACTGAAGCATTTAAATTTTTACGACATCGAAGACCTATTGTCTGTCCCAACGAAGGTTTCCTTCAACAATTGATTACTTATGAACATGAACTATTCTCTCACAACTACAGTGATTCGAGTGATCCAATATTTCATTGAAAACAATGAAGATTCTTGAAATAGAAACAAGAGAAATCTGCACATGTCATGAAAATTATTCTTCATGGTGTTTCTTTTGATTTAATTTTACTTTATTATTATCATTATTATTTTTTTGTAATGAAATCTTTTTTTTCCACAAGTCGTTTCCTGTGTAAATTATTTTGTTGATCTTTAGCAAAAAATTATCAGAATGAAGATGTCAAAAACCGTTGTTTTTTCATTCAAATACATAGGAACATATATATGCTCAATATAATTCTTCCAGGAGTTTTAGCATTTTAACCTTGAATATTCACGATCAATGTTGATTTGTCTTTGAATAAGTTCTTTGTCTACAAATGAATGATCAAATATTGCCTGTTGCAAAACTTCTTGAGATTTAATTCGTCTAAATAATAATTCATAGATTACCCAAAATCGTATTGAGACATAAAGTAACGAATTGGAATTCAAAAACCGAATGTAATACAATATCAATGTCTTGAATTCAGATCTACACAGTTGGGTATTGGTTTTTAAATTTTGCACTAGATTTAAAGAGAATTGGTTCTATATTCATTTAAATTCACCAACAATGCATTAGTTTAATTGTTCGGCAAATCTGAGCATATGTTAAATAATAGTTGACGAAACGATTACAAAATGAAATGGAAATTTTTCTTCATAATGAAGTCTGTGGTTTTGAAAACTATCTATTTACATTAAAATATGACAAGTAAATACTTCGATCTCTCTTCATGCACTTGTTTACCTTGAGTTTTTCGATAATAACTCGATGCATAAGACAGATGAAAGATTGAAACTTTCAAACGACTGAAAGAAACTCCAGGGTTTCAAAGCAAACAACTTTTAAAATTTTGTAACTTGACGCGTCTAATCAATGCAATTGTCCATATCTAAATTGATTGCTACTTGATTGCACCGCTATATTTTATTGTAAAAACGTTCAAGATCTTGAGTATTTTTCAATTAATATTGATGATTTCTCTCAAATTTATTTTTTCTACTTAATCGTTCTCACTCCTAAGAAATAAAATTCACGTTTCATCGAAGATTATTTTCGATCTAGTAATCACAAGAAGAGTCAAAGATTGAGATTCGATGGCATGTAGTAAGTATGCATGTCGTCCAATTGATTTGTTATTTTCTCAAAATGAGAAACAAAGTCTTCTGTTTGTTTTTTCATAGTAGACTGATTGACGTTTTCATCAAGATTTTTTTCTTATTTATTTTCTGTTTTGCAAGATTGAAAACAAAGCTGAGAGTAAGCAACTAATCTCAAAATGATAGAAAATATCTTCGAATGAAAACTAAGCACGTGTAAGACACGCGGCCTGCTATATACTCAACATCGCATAGTAGATGCATACTTGTATGAGATCGACTATATTTTTTATTTATGTTCTTTGATTCATGAGTTGAATGCATTGTGATTCACCAATATTAGCAAAATTTGTGATTCATTCGAAAATCATAAAATAAAGTCGAAATTTCACAGTGCGAGATCGAGCAATGTGTAACAATTTGCATTCATGCACAATAAACAATTAGTCATACTTTATTTTTCAACCGTATCTGATGTGAGGCGGTACAGGGTAGAGACTGAAACTGAATCGAATCGAATCCAAATTAACCATCAGTGTTCTTGGAGTGAATCGAAAAATTTGTTTCGGTTTATCATAAGATGCAAATAGAGCATAAAATACATAATCGTTATTGTTTTTCAAAATTGACATTGATTGACTTCTAAATCTTAATTCGATTTTGTACCATATCAAGAAATTTCTCGTTAATTATAATTTCAAATTTTCTATAGAATCTTCAATGTATTTTTGGTGCCTGTTTTTAAATTTATACACGTCCCATGTTTGTTGTTAGGCATTCTCATGGATTTTGAATGATTCTCATCTAATTATAAAGATCAAAGTCCAAATCATTATCAGAGTAATCAATATTTGGATTACCATAGTGCAATGTATGGAAAAGTACTATTGATATTTCAGATTGCAAATTTTTATTCACTCGTTTCTTTTTCTTAAAAGATAGTGCAAGTATTTTTATAACTTTCACATATGGATATCATTCATCAGTCGAAGTTAGATAGAAACAATACAAAAGCTAAATTACAGAACAGAACTATCTAAACTTCATATAATTGATGTTTATAGTTATTCAGAATACAAGAAAATGAAAGAAACACTACAGCTAAAATAGGGGGTACACAAGCAAATTGTTCTCGTCTTTGTTGGTAACCGTCATTGGTCAGTGCAAACAATAGGTTTGCCAAATTAGATCTACTTTGCATTTTCATTGGAGAGAAACCAACTGTGAGATACTAGATTTATTTAATGTTCTTTATACACCTTGTCTCAAACTAATGCAACAAAGGCTTCTATAGTAAAATGCCATAAATTACAGATATAATATATTATTGACAAAGCTTGGAACTTGAAAAGACTTCATTTCATTTTAAGAAAAAGAATACTGCTAGAATAAAATTCTGTATTTCGTTACTTCTGATGATCTTTTATTTCCGTTATAATACCAAACACCTATTCTATGAAGATCGCGATAGTTGGTACAAAATATCATACAATTATAACACTATTTTTTCAAAACATAGTTTGATCATAAACCCAATATAAAATTAGAGAAAATAATTTTGTGAACAGAAAATAATCAACTGTTCGCATAGTCTAACTTGATATGTATTAATCGATTTCGTCTAAAATTGCATAATTATCAACATGAATTCATTTTCTGTGCTACATAAACAAAGAGCGCGTTCATCGATTTATGATCAATTTGTTTCTATCAAAAATGAATAAAGATGTGTTTATAAGAAACAATCTTCATGTTTAATAATCAATAATGACGAGAAATAACAATGATCGTAATACAACTCTAGATGATCCATTTATATGCGGTCCATCGAATCAATCTTGTTCATTTATCTATCAACTACCTGACGTTATATTACAACGTAAACGTGATCAAAAAATGCCATACGCCGAATCATTTAATGGAATCATACTTTTTGCTGACGTATCAGGTTTTACAGAAATGTGTCAAAAATATAGTAGTGATGTTCAACGTGGAGTTAATCAATTGGCTAATGCACTCAATGGTTATATGGCACCCATTGTTGAAACTATACTAAGAGAAAAAGGAGATGTATATAAATTTGCAGGTGATGCTGTACTTGGTAGGAATTTTTCGATACTTCATATCGATAGTCGACAGAAAAACATAGTGAAAAAATTCTATTTTGCAAGGTTTATGGCCATTTGAAAATGATTCTATTGAACATAAACGTGAGCAAGCGAAGAGAGTAATTTCTTGTGCTTTATTTATGAAGAAATCTTTGTGCGATTACATGACACCAATTGGAACTGTTTTAAATATTAAAAGTGCTATTGCAATGGGCTCTTATTCGATTATATTTCTTCGTGTTAGTTTTAATATTTGACTTTTCTTATTGAATATTTTACAAGATTTGTATCCAGGGTACTACTTCAGTTTGCTCGAAAATTCTTGATGAATACGGATTGAAAATGCAATCATCAATAAAAATGACGAATATGTATTCTGAATTTTCCAAAAAAGTCAATGCTCCGAAGTCTCAATCAACAAACAATGGCAAGAAAACAGGAGTAAATGAAGAAATGATTGAATATTGTCGTACGAATCTTGTTCATTATTATGTTTGTTATGGTCGTGCTGTTGTTAGTGTTCGAAATGCAGAACGTAGGATCATATCCGTTTCGTTATTCATTCATTCATGTCTATATATTTAGATGAATGTAAATCTCAAGATATAATTGTAGATATGGCGACATGGCTACTTCTCGATTCTGATTCAGTAAGACGAAACAAAAATTTTAATTTAGACAATTATCTGTGTGCAAGTAAATATGATACAAAGCGAATTGTAACTCTGTTTGTTAGTCTAACGTGAAATTTCTCTTTATTGAATTTTAATTTGAGAGAAACTATTAGTAAATGAGTATACATCATTTTTGAATTTATTAAATTAATAGTAATTACATATCTGTTTTTCTTTGGTGATATTAAATAGATGAACTAAAATCGAAAGTTTCAGAGAAAACCAACACAAAATTGTTTTCGGGTTCATCACTATCACTAAGATGATTTTAAAGGTGAGTAACGGCTGAACAAAATAGAAACAACATCGTATTATATATCCGTCAAACTTCGGTTAACAGCTTATGCGCCTAAAGAAAATTAGAAGTCAAAGCAAAGTTTCTCTTCGGATGAAAATAATCAACAACAAAACAAAAAGAAATATCTTGTTGTAATTGTTTCTGATAAGTATGATAAGTAAAGTGTTTTCCAGCACCTACTGTGACATTTTAATAAGCCGATAAAAATGTTGAGATTCCTGTCATAGACAATTGAAAAACATGAGAGATGCAAATAAGCATGCGATTATGTGGGTGGTGTACAAAAAACATCATCTTGACTAATGAAGTGTGAATAACTAAATAGATCCTATGGGAAAGATAAATTTCGAAAAAATACAATAGCCTGTCTTATACGAATTTCTCACGAGATTCCAACCAGAGATAAGCACGGTTAGGTTCTTAGCTAAATTGATGCAATCTAAATTAGTGTATAGATATGAAAACAAAACTGCAGTGAGCAGTCAATGGATATCGTAATTAGGAATGAAGATATTCCTACGTTTTTCTACGTAGGTGAATTTTGCATCCGAGTCGAGTATTTTCACCAGTAATTCACCATGAAGCATTTTACAAAGGTTCTGTTCTTGTTTCAACTAGAACTTGGCGAGCTCTATAGAATACTGCAACTGGATTTCTTCTATCTAGAATAGTTATTTTAATAATCTCAAAAACATGGTATTTTCCTAAGATCATAGAAAATGTATCTTGCTGAAGTTAGTTTTTACGTATTCTAATTAAACCGCTAGGGAGTGATTGATATGAAAAGGATGAATCGGATGATATAAATTAGAACAGATTTCATGGAAATCTATGAACAAGTATAGATAAATATTGTACTTTTTTCATTTTCGTTTGTTCGCCGCTAGATCGCTCGCTTTAAAAGCATTTTATTGTTGAGCGTTCGAGTTAGCGGTATAAACAAAAAGCGAACGTTTTTTTTATATTTTAATATGAGCAGATTCAGAATTTTTGTTTCTTACCTGTGGTATAAAAATAATCCTTTTACAATGAAACATGATAGAAATATGACACTTACAATTAAGTGTCATTCGTTTACTTCACTTTTTCGCAAAGTAAATAAGTAAAGAGCATAAATTATTTACTATTTATCTTATTGAATTTAAAAAAGTAAAGTACCACCACCTCTACTCACAATCAATGTCTATGGAGTGTCCGTTCGCTTCAGATGCGTTGATTCGAATAAAAAGAATGTTGAAAACAAAAATTAAACAAGATTGAGAAATGATTTATCTGGCCTCTTTTGAGAAATTTTCTTGCTCTTTTTGTATTGTTTTATTTTCTTTTTCGTACGATGTATATTCATATAAAGCTGACTATTTTAAACATGCACAAGGTAAATAAAATAATAACTAAAAGCATGTAGATTTACATCAATTGATAACAATCATTCAGAATCAGATGAGTCAGTTCGAATAACGGTTACACAGTTTTAATTATCTGTAGCGAAGATTCAGGATTTATGCTTTTCGGTTTCGGTTGTGTTTAAATTTTGAAAATCCCGAACCATGTCCATCTCTGATGCCAACTAAGTAGAATCGAATTCATGCGATGAATATTCTCAATGGAAAGAATTCATGTGATCAATTACAGGAATACATTCATGAAAGATTTACCGTTGAACACGAAGATGAAGATACGGAAGTTCCATCACGTTCTTCAAATCATCAAACTGAAATGATCGTTCAGGGTCCATCGAATATGATTTCAACAATTAGTAAACGTTTAACGCCGCCCAATAAAAATCGTGAAACGACTCCAATGCGAAAAATATTTTCACATTGTAAGACAATCTAATGGAAAAAAAAAACAAAAGTTACAATTGAAACTATTCGATTTTTAAGATGTTCGACTGCATGGTCGTCGAAATGACATTCTCGAGAACGATGATTTATCAGATACTTATTCAGTTATGTCAGCAGATTCAATAGAACCCAATGATGGTAATGAAATATCGGAAAAATCTAAACTATCCAATCAATATAGTCCTCGAAAAAACTTTCTTAGCATTCGAAATACTCCTAAAGCATCATTACTAGATTTAAACGATACAGATGCAAAACACTTTCTATCTGCTTCGCCAACTACAAGCAGAAAACAAGGACATTTGGTAAAACACAATTTATGACATCGAACATTTTTACTAGTTCATCTTTCTTTACACATATAGATCAGAAGGAATGCTTTAACAGAAGAGGAATCAGTTAAACTTCGTCCAAGTGCATTTTTAAATTTTGAAGAATATGACACAGTGGATTTAAGTACATTTATTATAAAACCTGTTCGCAATCAAGAATCTCTCGATCAATTGTCTGAACTTCGCCTTATTAATATTTGTTTTATTAATATCTTTTTAACTGATTATAAAATCAAACAATTACCATTTAAATTACAAACAGTTATTGACTGTTGTGTTGAACTTATTTCTATTACAAATGGTTTACTAACAAAAGTTTTTATGTTCGATAAAGGTCTTAGTCTGTTATGTGCGTTCGGAATGCCAGGATATAAACATCCAGACGGTTTGTTTTTCTATTTATCTAAAAAAAAAGCAAATGTAATGAACAGAAAACAAAGTTATCTTTTAGATGCTGAACGAGCATTAAAATTTGGTTTTCTTATCACTCAAAGATTGGGTATTGCCTAACTTGAATAATTATACTATGATAATAGCGTTCTGTCATCTTTTAGAAAAATTAAACTTTGTGGCACGAGTTAGTACTGGTGTTTCGACGGGACAAACATTTTGTGTAAGTATATCAACAAATCGTTGATTTGTTTAATTTAGAATGAGAGGCAAAATCTTACCTATTTCTGTATTGTTAGAATGCAATCCTTACCGGCAATAGTCGAATAAAACGAGATGATAGATGTTAATAAAACTACTGGTAGTCAACACCCATTTCTATTTACTATCATCTGTTACGGATGAAATACATGTTCATTCATCTTTCCATACGTAAACAGATAATTTGTACTAGTGTGTGGATTGATGACATGTCTTGTCCGACTGCTTTTTCAATTATTTAATTATGGCACTATACTGTTTTGTAAACATACCAAAAATAGGATGGCAGTATGGATATACTGCACTTAATGTTGATTAACATTAAATAATGCAAGAGAAGCGTTTGTATTTTTTAAGATCTACATGACCTTATGAATTACATCGAAAGAAGACGGGAATGGAAGCATGTACTTTTGTGAAAAACCCTTTAGTGAAATCCGTGCGGGATTAAAATATGAAACACAATGTGGCTGATATTGATAATTACTTGAAAGCTGTTTCTGTTAATTTATCTTGAGAAACAAAAAGCTAGCGATCATATACCTAATACTCTAGAACTATAGTAAGAAGGCAGTTCATCTATTATTATAATATCTGACTGACACACGATTTGTGATCATATATCAATAACATCTGTCAGGATCTTTGATACCACTGGAGGTCATCTGTCATAGTTTGTGTGTCGAAGACGATGGTACAAATTTGAACACTATATATGTCAACACCCCTTTTTAATCGTGTTTCACAAAACTAGATGAATGGCAGAGACATAAGAAGTGAATAGAATTGATATGGATTGTAATATTCTATTGAAAAATAGCCAATGATCTATTTGGTTATGTTGATAATTCACTAGACTGTCTTAACTATATATTACACACGCAATGATATGTGCTGGTTGAATCAAGCTAAAAATAAGATAGATGATTTGGCCAGTTCATGAAGTATACTGTAGTAAAAGAAAATATCATTCTTTGAAATTTTTCGTTTTAAATTTGCAAAACTTGACTTATTGTTACAGATGATTATACAGCGTACGATATAGTACGCTTCTTTAGTTCTTCAACTGCATAGCATTCCGTCCTGAAGATAGACAACGTACAGTAATAAAAGTACGATGCAATGAAATTGAATTCATTTTTACCATATACTCGAGTTTGATATTTAGTGAACCTTGTCCTATTTTCTTGAATGTAATCAAATACGAATGAAAAATGAATAGTTTTACAACATAAAACTATTTACATTCATTGTGACGGAGACATTCAAGCGTGAATTTAGATTGAAAAAGACTTGAAATCTTTCAGTGAACTCCATAAAATAAGATGAGATATATTTCAATAATAGTCGAAAGATGCCGTTTTTACTCGACTTTTTTCTTCGACGGATACCAAATGTAAAGACCGTCAGATTCATGAATTGCTCGAATGGGATGTAAACGAAGAAAATGTTGCATGATCCACTGATTGATTTGTTTTCTCTTGTTCTAAACTTCAACGGTATGATAGCAGTTCTCAATGTAATACTTAATTCCAAATGATTTCGTCTTTTCGAAGATACAGTATTATTTTGTCTGTTCGTTACGTAACATAACTTCGATGTGATTTAAAAGAGATCTTGTAACACGATTAAAAGCATTTAATTTCCTTCGTTTCACACTGTTGCTCGATTTCACCTAACGACAACATGTACGCATGCATAAGTAAGCATGACTATGGATTATTCTACTCTAGAACTATTGTATCTGTCATATTACATCGCTTTCTACCTAATTATATACTTACATGAAGATGTGAGAAAATCATAAAGTTGAGCTCTTAAAAATTATAAACCTGTGGATTGAAAAAAACACTGTATTGATCAAATACATGCTATAAATAAAACACACATCTTGTTAATTTCATAGAAAAATTTACAACTTTTAGTATGAAATGAAAAGAGAACTATGAACAAATTTATCGAATACTGCTAATAAGAACAATCGTAATTCTCCGTATGTATAGATCTGTCGGGTGGAAAGTATCATGTTCGAAACCATCTGATTGTTGGTTGAGGATCAAAACCGGTTATTTACTTCTTTGCGAAATTTTATATATCGTGTTTGTCTCTGAGAAAATTTAAACAAGTCTAAACATTTTAGGGTGTACTTGGACATCCACTTCGATGTGAATATACTGTGATTGGTAGAAAAGTGAATATGGTATGTTCAACCATATCTTGCTATTTGAATTTTATCTGATAGTAAATTGATTTAGGCTGCACGTTTAATGGTTAATTATCCTGGTATAGTTTCATGTGACGATGAAACTTATCATAAGGCTCATCTTGAAGAACGTTACTTTGAACTTTTGCCAACAGTACCATTAAAAGGTCTGACTGTGTCTACATGCATGCGTCGATATAAAGGACAAAATGATGGTAACGATACACATTTACATACTTAATCAGTTATTTGATATTTTGCTTGAAAAATCACATTAGATGAAGATAATACGAGTGTATTTGTATTTCCAATAATAAATCGCGAAGTTGAATTGAACATAATATTAGAATACATTGAACAAGTTGTTAAACATTCTTGCACAATGATTCATTGTGTTTTTCTAACGGGTTCAACAGGTGTTGGTCGTTCACGTCTTCTTGCACATATTAATGAAGAATTAATGTATGATACACAAAATATACGTCGTGTTTCATACAACGCTAGTTTTGAACATGTGCAACTGTTTGGTTATGCATTTAAGCAATTATTTAAAAAGTTATTATATACTGAATTACAAGAATCCGATGCACTTTTAAAAGTCCTAAAATCGCTTCTACCAAGTTAGTTGTGTGTTGATCATTTTTTTTTCTCATTTTATTTTACAAAACTTAATTGATTATCCTAGATCATGAGAAATATTTATATTTATTACGACCATTTTTCGACAAGCTTAATGTTGATATGGATAAAGTAACGGAAAGTTTAAAACGAAAAATGCTCGAAGAAATCATACACGAACTTATTAGTAATGCAACTGATCCAACTTATGAAATATTTCATTATCAACCGCAGCCAACGGTTTTTATCATCGACGATGCTCAATATATTGATAAAGAATCTTGGCAATATCTACATCTTCTTGGTTTGAAACAATTTCGTTTTCATTTGATATTAGAATAAATTTTAACTAAATCCATAGGTTCAGCTTCAACATCTCTTCTTATCGTGGCAATGCGAGATTCAACATTAAATGATGATGAACTTCATACGCGTGTGATTACTCTTCGAGATTCATCGACCACTAAACATATTCAACTCATGGGTTGTCAATTGATATGATTAAAAACAAAACGTATACTCATTGGTAACATCTTTTATTTTGATTTCATAGGTCTTGACAATCGTTATTTGTCTACACTTGCTTGTCAAACTATGTTTGTACAACGTATTCCGAAAGATCTTGAAATATTGATTACACGAAAATCTGACAAGTTTGTATTTATTCATGATTTATAAGTTACTTTCGAAGAAAAAATTTTGAATTCTAAAAGGGGTCATCCACAACATGTTATTCAACTATTATCTGATTTATTATCGAATCAAATAATAAGAATTGAAACAATTAATAATAATGATGATGACGATTTAAATGACGAATATATTGAAGGTATACAAACATATCTATGGAAACGTGTCGTGAAACATGATCCAGCAACGGGAAATATTAAAATTTTATTTGAATATGTTGAACCACAAATATGTCGAATACGTGATCCAGATAGAAACAAATTTTGGACATATACAACTGTTATTGAAAACATAAATGCGCATGTTAAAATTGATAAATTGAGAGATTTTGAAAAACGTATTGCAAAAATAAGTTCGTTATTTACAAAAAATATTTCGAAAAGGTTGCTCATCAAGTTTTTTGAACGAGCTCGGCGAGAAACAAAAAAAAACAGAATGTTTTTTTTTTGTATTTCATATTTAGAATTATTGTTTATGCAATAACTAATTATGATATACATACAAATGAACACTTGAGTACACATCAACATCATCTAAACAACAATAGACATCATATTATTGGTTTGAATGCAGATTTGTTGAAAGTAAAATATCCCTCAATTGAAAACTCTTTAATATTATCTTCGACGTGTTTCGATTCATGTCATCCTGTAAATCAGTAGATCACACTTCTTGGAAATAGACATGAGATATTCATGTGAAATAAAAACAAAGATGCCTGTTTTTGAAATCATTCTAGATAAGACCTAGATTGACAAGTGCGGTTTTCATGGACTATCTAAACGAGGAAATGACACTTTATCAAATCATCAAAATAAAATTTTTCTATAAAATTTTCATTAAGATCGTCCGAGGAATTTTAAAAAAGTCAAGGCGTTTCTTTTAATGAAAAAGATGACTTCTTTAAAAAAATCAACAGAAAATACATCGGAGAATGTTTAACTGTCGTAACACGAAACCTGTTTAGATAATTGATATTTAGTTAACAATTGTAGTACACTACCGAATAATTGAAATTCCATAATTTTGACATTATACTATGTGTTCTAGTTTAGTAACTTCGGAAGAGAGAGTCTGAAAAATATTGTCAGACAATTCTGGTAATGAAAAAGTCAATTATAATATCGTTAGCTTGTTTTAGAATGGTGAAAAATGTACATTTCTATCTAGTTCCTATTAAAAATGATTTGAACAATATTCAATCTTCATTTTACTTGTAATCGATATTAAATTTAATCGTTTCTAGATAAACCCCAAAAATAATTGAATTAGTTTAATCATAGAATGTTCTTTGCTTTGTGATTTCAACGAATTGAATTATTTTGGAGTTTGTCTAGAAACTATCAATTATCAGTACAACATTAACAAAGGAAGAAGGAAACACCACTGAGTCGTTCTATGTTAGATCGACATGTTTTGCATGCGGAAAAACAAACTTTGAATGAGAATACTACTGATCATGATAATAATATTCTTTAAATCTATGCAAGATTAGAATACAGAATACGAAATAGCTGCTGTCGACAATCTCCTCAAAATCAGTCTGCTCATGTGTATACTAATTAGAATTTCTTCATCATTCCTTACTGTACATTAAAGAGTTTAACTACGTCGAAGTTACTTCCCATCTAGTCTCATCCGATGCTAGTTTGAATTGATTTCTAATATTCTTCGGGAGATATTTGACAAGATGAGTGGGTTCTGATCGGAGAGGAGGAGGACGGTGCACAAAATTTTATCTGATACATATTTTTCAGAGTATGGATTAAAAAAGTAGGGCAGAACGTTCTTAAAACAATATTTAATCGTCGAAGACATTGGCTTGTTGTCAAAGAAAAAAAATATATCATTGAATTAATTTTCATTGACATGTGATAATAATTCACATAGAGAAATAATAGTCGAAATAAGATGGCTGCGTATTGTTTTTAATCGGAGAAGCGAATCGATCCCATTTTTGTTTCGATAGTTTTCTTGCCTCAATAGAGTTGATGTCTTCATGCAACTATTTAGCAGAAAATTATCACAATGTGACGTATATATATATAGTTTTGAATACGTTAAAATGAAATTCTTCCAAACTAGTGACAGAGTTCAACATGATCCTACTTCGGATGCTCTTCAATTCCTGTCATTACATTCATACAATCGAACATTGTTAAAAACATTCGTAATACTCTCTTGTATATAAATTAGAGTGCACTGTATTCTGGTATAAAGGTTGATGACACTTGCTAGTTATACACAAGACCAATCGATAAACAACACATAGCATTCATGGTGCTATTGGTCGTTATCAAGCAAAAATGTTCCCAAATTTGTTTTTAGCTTTCAGTTCGACATCAGTAGAAAATAATTTTACTACTTTCTTTTAGCATTGAATCTTCATTCTTTCTAACACGATGAATAGTATACAATTGATGCGTCGAGTTTTCTTTAATTTCACATTCCGATGTACATGAAACTAACCGACAAAAATTCATATCATCTATCGAGACTAAAATATTTAGTTTCAATAGATTAAAAGAAATATCAATGAAGTGCATTGATGAAACATTTTGATTTTTGTCTTTGCTTTAAGATCAACAGTGCATTTTCTCAACTATATCGTGCACAAATATTTGAATGCGCTTGGTTAGATTTTGAAGCAAGAAAAAATTCCAATATTGCTCGATTGTTACAAGAGAAAAAGTAAAACATTTTCAAAAGCAAATGCTTGCTTTTCATCGTCGTATACATGATTCATTTTAAGCATGACACCGATATGTTGTTGTCCCGAAAATGCAACGAAACAAATAGAAAATTGTCGTATGTATACTTTCAAAGATCCAACATTAAAAGAGGCGACACTTGCAACAATAATTGATCAATTTCAACATGATTATTCATCGAAAATGGCTTTATTCATTGAATCGAAAATTCATTTTTGTAAATCATGTGGTGGCGATTCTGATTCATCGGTATTTTTAACACCGGTACAAAGTATGAAATTAGGTATGTCGATATTAGATACATTTCATGAACGAAAACTAAAAAAACTAAATCAACGTTTACAATATATGATATTGAATCATTTGTCAATGGAACAAACGAGCTCAACATTCAATGATCAATATATACAATCTGATGATAATCGATTGTCGTCAATTCAACCAACAACGAACTCTCCGTTCAACATTCATGATAAACAAGATAATCATGTCGTTAGACATTTTTATCAAAATTTTCATCAACAAGAATTAAACGAGAAAAGAAACTATTTTCAACAGTTACGTCAAAAAACAAAACAAATTAATAAACTTACGAAAAATATTCAACCATCGTCATCATTTAGTCCTATGGGTAAATTGAAATACTGTTTTTTTTTATTGAACTTTAAATTAAATTTACAATACTCTTCGAAAAATTTCCTCGGGTCTTGAATTTTTCAAATGCAAGTAGTTTTTGTGAGCATAATCATATTCTTGTCCGACATAACTTTATTATTGACGATCTACATTGACAGATTATAGAAATAAGAAAACATATGATTTTGATGATCTTGTTAACCGAATCCATTGTATACCTCTTGCTAAAATTATTTAAACTTAATAGAAGAAGCGTGTCTCAGTGTTGATAAATCTTCCGCTCTAACATTCTCATTTCCTTCGTTCGTATATCCGTGCTCTTGTCTCTTATGTTGAAATAATCTTGTGTCATGCGTTCAATAGGCATGAATAAATTAATGAACTAGCTTCATAAATATTATTATCAACGATGATGCATATGTATAGGTAAACGGAACTTTTCAATTCTAGGATAAGCTTAATAGTCTTTGTTCATCTATTGACGACCGGAAATTTAAACTAGGAGAGGATCAGTTTATGAATAATGTTTAGTTTAGATGTCGTGACAAGTTCAAAGTCTTTCTTTTTAACTTGTATTTTTTCAGTGTAGAATACTTGCAAAGATCCATACAATCTCCACAGGTCGTTTAGAGCAACATGTGTTCAAATTAGCATGCAAGTACTCTTATGCTCGTTGGCATTTTTATCGTCTATCGTAGAAATTGCAAGTGAAACAAAAAAAAAACTAAAACCTTTCACGGTGTTTGATTTTATGCAAACCAAATTTTTCGAACAGTTTTGCATCACTGAAAGTAAAGTAAACTTAGTTACAGTAAATAAGTATGGATAAAGGACAATAGAAGTTTTTGAGAAATCTGTTATCCAACTACCAATGTTCAAGAGACGTTTTAATGATCTATTCAATATTTTCGATTTCATGAAGGATGAAAAGTTGTGTTTTCCGATGAATCAAGATTCGTTATTTCAATACAAACTGATTCATTCATTTAGTAAAAAGTCATTTTTTTCCTGCTGACATGAGTTTTACAAACATAATACAATAGAATATGTCTTCTAGGAGAATATGATTTTGATTTGTTGTTTCTTACTTTTTTTTTATCGGAATCGATAGCTATAGGCGGACGTAAAGATACAATAGAAGGTGAAACATACGCAAAAATTCCGTCTCATCTACAAGAAAATAGTCTTACACATTTCAGCGGTCCAATAAGAACAACTTATCAAACACGATCAAGCACTGAAACCAGACAAAAGATTTCATTGAATAATCAACTTATTAATTTATCAGAAGACTTCCGAAAAATATCTTCTAAAAATAATCATTATTATGAATCGAATTTAGATATAAATACAGAAATAAATACATGTCATAATAGTCGAAGTTTACATGTGATGCAACAAAACACGCATCGATTAATCACTAATCGATTCAGACTATTTACAAGGCGTTTATTTAAATTTCGTCGAAAAAAATCTTTACATCGTAGAAAAGTTTCTAATAGATCGTTTAATTTTAATCTTAATAATAATCATATAAATAATGAAAACTCTCCTCCAATAACTATTGAACGAATTCTTAATCGTTTATGGATACAAGCATGTGAACAGAAGCTATCAACAAGAAGAATTTCATCACAAAAAATTAACATAAAACACTCCAGTTCTTGTTTTTCATTGAGTACAATCGATGAGAATCATTCATATTCAATCGACAGTATTCATCCTAGTTACCATTCAAATGAGCAAGTCAATAATCGAATTACAAGCATAAGTCAAATTCAAATATCCAATCATTTAACTACTATTTATGGTTTGAATCGAAAACCGAAACCTCCAAAGTAAACATATTAGGAGAATATTTTAAATGATATATCAATTATTCAGATATGAACTAAACCTAGATTCATCTCGTATTGTTCACGATGTGAATAACGAATTTGTTCCTACTCATGCTAACTATCGTTTCGCAGATCAAAACAAACATAGTCAACTAGACATGTTCTTGTCGAATTGTCAATCATCTGACGATTGTTTTTCTCGTTCAGGTAGAAAAGTAAAATCCTATCGGATTTGATTCGTACAAAATTCTTCTAGAAATAACTGAAATTCCTCGAATGAATAATGCAATTGATGATCAACATCTAAACAATGACAAGAAGAGAATACTTGATGTTCAAGAAAACATCGCTAATATACAATTGCAAACAAACAGTAAACAATATAGACCATCGGATCATATCCATCGAGACATTTTACGACATACACCTACACCTAACAGAAACAGTAAACAATCGTTTATAAAAGATGTGATGTCTGGTGAGTTCACTTATAATAAAGTGTTAAAATTAAATCGTTCACACTCAAAAAACAAAAAACCTCCAGTGATTCTTATAATTTTCCTAAACTTGAAAATATTCAAATTCAACTCTCAATCAGACGTATCATCATACTATACTTTGAATAGTTGACAGTTTATATATTTCAAATATTAATTAGGGACTCAAGTAGTTTTACACTTAAAATGATTGTCTATTTCTATAATATGTTCTTTTAAAATTTAATGTTTTTCGACAAGGACATAATGACACGATCGTTTTCTGATTGTATGCACGCACACATATATGTCTGTATGAGTAGAAAAACGACGATTCAATATTTGATAAAAGAAAGAGAAACATATGTCTTATTAGCTACATTATTTTCTTTCAAGAATAAATAATATTTCGACTAGTTTTATTCTGAGAAATATAAAAAATATTGAAGAAGAAATACGGTTTAGTACAGGATTTGCAATAATTTTCTATTTCTATTCATTATCAAAATCATTCACCTTCCAAACAAAAATGTTCTCTCTTTTCACGATGTGTTAATAGAAACGGAAGATGCTAGAAAGCATTTATATCTCACGCATCAACAAGATGATGATTCACCACCAATAGTTAGAATGCAATCCATCGTATCTCATGAAGATGGTAGAAACAAAAAATCTTCGAATAAATTTTTCATATCTGAAGACATGCAATCGATCAACGAACGCCTATGCCTAAATTTTACTCAAACATGTCCATTATTTTTATTGAAAGAAGGCATTGATCATCGTTTTGAATTTCTTGATTTTGCTCCTAATTTATATATAAGACAACAATTTCGTCCGATGAATCTCGATGAATTTACTCTTAACAAAACTGAAAAACAACTTGAACAAATCAACAATAAAAATGCAATTAGTTCACAATTATTTTCAAAAATAATTCCACAAGAAATGTCTCCAACGACTGAAATCGAGTAAAACTACGATTTCATTGCAATGCAAAATGAAAATAACTGTTCCTACATTTAAGATATAATCAACGTCATTGTCGATGTAATTACTTACTTGTTGAAATCTATCGTTTACTTATAAAACTATGGGAACAATCATCATACATTGAAAAAGTGCTCTACTATTCATTAGAATTAGCACGTGTTGAATTAGCACGAACAAATTATTATGAATCAAAAGTAATTTTACAAAATATTCTTCAACGTTTAGAAAAAGAGCGAAAACATTTACATTTACCATCATTTTTCGAACCACAAATTTATGATTTATTATCAGGTATCGTTATCTTCGTTTATTTTTGCACTCGAAAAATATCCAAGGCATTCTTGTTTGTCCTGTAGAATCTGTCTATCGAATGCATAAAGATGATGAAGCATTTTCATATGTTATTTATGGTTTAAAAATTTTAAACGTTCAATTAATCGATTTTCGTTCACGAGATTCATCAAAATTAAAAAGTCAATGTAAGCAATTACGTCACACACTTATACGAACACTCATACGGCCGACAACAAATAAAAAACTAACTGACAATGAAATGATTCAAAGGTATTTCACCGGTAAATTATTATTTCGTGCTGGACAATGTGCAAGACGTCATGGACAAATGTTATTTGCATATTTTTGTGTATTGAATGCAACTCTATCATTAATACAATGTTATTCAATATTGACATCCTATGAACATTGTCAATCGTTAACGTTACTCGCTGAACTATCGCATGACCTTAAACGTATGGAAGATTGTGATTTATTTGTTCAAGCTATTATTAAATATATTGAACCGATTAATATTGGTTATGAAACAATTGCCATTAAATCAAATTGGTTATCAATGACATGGAATCTATATCGAGGAAAAATTGATCGAGCTTTAAATGATTCGTATAAGATTAAAGAACTATTAAATAAAATCGGTGCTTATGAAAATTTGATGTCACTGGCAACTTACAGTTTACAGGTAAAAGAAAAACTTTCGTGTTCATCTTCTTCTTCGTCGTCTTTGTATGAATCATTTTTAGGCAGCATTGATTGGTCGACAAGATGAAGTTATACGGGATCTGATTGATATTATTGATAATGAATCAAATCGTCCATTAAAATATGAAAATCGTCTATGGTCATTTATATTAGCACTTGAAGCATTCGTTGAACTAAATATCGACTATGATGAAAATCTATTGAATGAAGTTACACTGGCTATTAATTATGTTCTTGAACATTTAGAAAAGAAAACATCTACACCAGGAGATATTCATAAATTTTTAACCATAGTCTTCTATGCTCAAGCTACTCTAGTTGAATGTTACACGAAAATTGCTAAGTTGGACAAAGCAAATGAGGTATAGTGTTATTCAGTCATTCTACAAAAAGAGAATCACTTGTTGAAGATGAAACCTATTTCAGAGAACGTCAATATTATAATGATATTAGGAAAATCGTTTTCTTTCTTCGTCGACCTACTTCTTGTCAAAATAAATGTCATTGAATCAATATTCACGAGATTACTGAGGAATATTATTCGAAAAACGAGAAATTTCAATAAATATTTTTGCGAGCTTCATCTAATTTCATACTGGGTAGATTGACCTATTCGTTTTGACTGCACACACGATAGGTCATTTTGCCACAATGAAAATTTTTATTATCTTTTAATTAATGTTAAAAAAGTCATGAATCGCCGATAGGTTTTTTAAGACTAATCAAGTACGATTCAACAGGAATCGAAGATAGCTACAGTAAAAGGAAGAACTATATTCGATTGTACATTAAAAAAAAAGAAGTATTTAATGTTGACGATCAATCATAATCAAATTTGCCATGTCTTTCGTGTTTATATTGAGTAAGTTGTAGCGACTGTCATTTACAATCTACAAGTGTTTATTTGATATATTCTGTGCTTTATAATACATTCGTCAATGCTAATATTGAAAGTTGTTTCTTTCTTTGGTAGCTGTGAAAATAAAAATTCTTCGGAATGCACAATTTTTTTTCGTAGGAAAATCAATTGTCTACACGAGGATTATGAATCATAAGCAATGCAAAGCATCAATATTATTTTATTCGAAAAAATAAATGATTCGGTTAATGAAATATCAGTTATTTATTATGTTTTCGAACTTCAATAACAAAGAAGTGTTGTTGAAAGAAGCAACAAGTTATTTAAGTTCACATTAATGAAATGAATCCACTAAAAACAGATTTCCGTATAGTTTCCGGTTTTTAAGCAGCTATTGTTATCATTTTTCCTGACTTGAAAACATGTTAATTCTAAGTAGAATATTTAGAAGAAAAAAGAAAAGATTCAGCAAAAGTTTTTGACGATTCTAACTTCGACATGGTAATCCTAAAAATTTAATAGAATAGTTTTACGAATGTATGCTTAACTATTTATGTTCATCTTAAACGAGGAAGATCGGTTTTGTTTTATTAGCATGAATCAATATATGATACAGGAAATCGAGTATCTACTAAAAATAGGAAAAAAATGAGAGGAATATTGGGGGGGGGGGGGCGAGTGGGTGAAGGGAACATTATTTTGAATAAGTCAATAAAAAAAAAAGAGCGAGTTCGACACTTCAAAATGTTAAAGTACTCTGCTTTGTCTTCTTGAAAAAAAAATCCGTCTCGATTTCATCTAAATCTTATTGAATAATATATGAAGCATTTCTAATTTAATGTCACGGTGTCTTCTTCGAATAAATGAAAAATATTAAATACATATCGATTTCTCGTTCTGTATAGCATTATATGCGTGCAATTAAATTTGGTATGTCGTTAAAAGAATGGACATTTCGTGTTTGTAATGGAATGCTTAAATTAGCAACATTTGAAATCTATGAATGCACCAAATGGCTTATTGAAACTCGTCTATCATTGTTACCAAATGATATTCATGAACATTTAATTATAACACATATGCACGACATAAGTAAGCATTTTAAATTATTACGACCACGTTATTTAATGTGTTTGGCACTTAAACTATTAATAATCGGCTATGAGCGTTCAGCTAAAACTCAATTTACCAATGCTATTCGACTAGCCAATGATCTTGAATTAGATTCCGAAAGAAAACATATTGAAATGACACGAAAACAAATATTTCAAGTATTTTCAAGAAGAAAAACAAAATCAATTAACAAAATCATAAAACAAAAACATACAAAGAATTAAGTGATTCTCTTGTTTTTTCTTCTGTATTGTACATATTGTACAGAAATAAAAAGTCAATAAAATAATTAAAAAAAACAGAATAACCTTTTCTTTGCATAATTGTTCATTAATAAGTTCTTTAGAGAACGTAAGGTATAAAAAGAAAAACAAGAAGTGTGAACATTTACTTGTTACCGTTTGTTTTTCGACTAATAGACATTTTTTCCTCTATGCTAAAAGAGACAATTAACAATTCCAAAAATGTCATGTTATCGACATACACATACATTTCCTTTGCGCTTTCCTACTCTCGTTGTTTGCTCATGATCGTGCTGTGCAATGCATGACAATGTGTTTGATGCATGTTTTAATCAATTGTTTATTCGATAGATATTCCCATCGAAAAAAAGACTCTAAATTTATCAATCTAAACTCTACTAATCTTAACCCTAATATGAAATTCTATGCCTCATTTCTTGTATATGTTTCGTTGAGTAAGCTACATTAACAATACTAATTTATGGATGTTAGAACGACAAATATGTCCTACATGTACATCTATTTGTTTATTTATTTATATACTTATACATGAATATACATGTTCGTTAAGTTTAATTTGTTGTTGTTTCTTCATTGTAATAGATATTTGTTTTGACTTATGGTCCTCAGAATTGTATGTTGTAATTATTTATTAGATCTATTGGACAAAAGAGATACATCAGTTTCATCATGAAAATGTCGAACCTATTGATCTAATTGGTAAATAATAAGTATGTTATGGTAAATCTTTGCAAGAATCGAATGATTCTTTTTGTTCTGATTATGTCCTTATGGCTATTTCTTGTGCCATTTAGAGACATATTTTTATGAATCTTCTCTCTGTAAATTGATGTGTCTGTTGAATGGGAAATCATTTAGTATGCCATTCTATACGTAAAGCAGTAAATCTCGTTTACATACACATAATACAAACAGAAATATATTGGTTCGTTGATAATTCTAATCATGAGTATGCATGTAAGTCTTAAGTTCATTGTGACAAAGTTTTACTAATCTAGAAATTCGATACAGATAGAGTTTGATATTCATTTTGTTGTTTTAGTTTCAACGATCTGAAAGTGACGTAATCTACTGACATTAGCTTTTATGTACTAGGAGATGATTGTTTCATGTATTTATTACTTATGGATGATTGTTTCAATATGCTTTGGAGAGAAAAAGAAATACTTGAACGTAATTTGAATTGACATCCCACTTTAGGATTGCGTTCCATTGAACATCCGAAGAATGTGCGTCGAAGGACTCATGTAATCAAAAAAGAATCTATAGTAGCGTCGAACAAATGATGAATTGGGTGATCAGTCAGCGTACATAAAATGTAGTTAGATATTTTCTATTAATTCCTTCGACGATCGGCGCATACATATACTACTGTCTATTATTTAACAGAGAGAACTTTGACGTACCTAAAGATTCTTAGATATTTTCTCATAGATTTTCTGACATTTTATTTTCACATGTCTCTTTCCAATACTGCCAATGCACACATGTGTGTGAGTAAAGAATATACGAAACAATAACATAATTGAACAGACTTGAATCGAGAAAACCACAAGTTTCAAAAACAAAAAGAAAACGCTGGTCGAACAACTTAGACTAAGATCAGAGATCAATTGATGCTTGCTTGCATGTATCATCTCGGAAGCGTTGGTGTTCTTTCGTTTTCTGTTGCTAAATGTTAATGGAAAAAGAAGGAGAGAGATTGATTGCTATGCTCGTTAAAAATATAATGTTGCTTTGCCTGACCTCAAAATGAGTAGACTCGGTTATAGAAGTTCGATTTTGCTCAGCTGCTATTTTTTCACATACCGGCTGTGTTTTTTCTCGAATTTTTCTAATCTTTCTCTTTCTCTATATCTCGCTCCCACGTCTCTCTCTCTCTCTCTTGTTCTTCTTTCTCTTCTCCTTCTTTCTTGATTCCAGTGATGTGTCAACAAGAATATATCGCGCCGTGTCGTACTGGTAAAAACAACTATAAGATGGACGGTGATGAAAGAAGGGCCCGCCATTGGATGACAGAAACAAAAGGATGAGATTCTATACACATAATACATAAACCAAAACAACAATATTCTTTCTCTGAAGGAAAAGAGAACGAGACAGGGAGCCCAAAAACGACTAACAATTGAAACGAAAATATAGATGTAATGTAAGGTTAATTTTCTGCTAGACTAGTACGCGAATTTGGGTGAGAATCGTGAACAATAAAATTTAAAAGATCGAGTGTCCATAAGGGAATCCTATGGTTCCACTCATGCTGTATACAACAATGTGAGGTGATTTTTCGCTTTTATTTTCTCATTCACATTGGTCAACTCGGCTAGGGACTTCTTAATCATAATTAAAACTCGTAAAGGGAATTGAAAAATGATTGCAGTAAGTAATATTGTTTGACCTTCTTTTTAGTGAAAAAACTTGTAAATCATTGACAATATTTGTCGTGAAAAAGACAAGTAAATAGTAGTTTTTCTAACAATCGGAAAACTTGTCGCGAGACATAAGTAGTAACCTGTTGTGTATTTTTTTCTTCGTGATAGACTTGTTCAGAGAAGAGAGAAATAATGTTAGATTATGAATTCTATTTTTTTCCCATTTTGATTTTAAATATTACTGCGATCGAAAAATGTATTGAAAAAACGGAAATCAATTTCTTTTTTCTTTTTCTTTTTCTTCCTTTTTTTTTTGTCTTTTAGAGAGCACATAATTTCTTTTCTCTTCGTCTGACAAAGTAGTTGTACTTGAAAAAAATCAGCGTTCAGTACAGCGATAATGTTTATTGTTGTGTTTCAAGAGTCATGAAAAATCTGCTAACTCTTTCTTTTCTATGTACGATCATAAATTCTTCACATATAGTCAGTAGCAAAGCCACTTATTCATTTTGTTATGCATCTAGTGTTCTTCTTGTTGATTGCTATTGATTCATTCAGCAACATAGCATTTTTAATTGATATAAGTTTTCTACTGCTTACACTTTTCTTAAGCGTTGCATATGCTTCATACTCTTCATTCATAATTACATCAGACAATTCCATGGATTTTGTTTTCCGGCAATGAACTCTATAAACTAGTTCGATATTTTAATCATATCGAAAAAAATAAACTCGACAATTATTTCTTTTCTGAAGTCAAGAAACTTTTCTTCTTCTTTCATACCCTAATCAATTTGCTTGCGTGACTCGATGATTGAACACAGCTACTTTCCACACGTATGATTGAAGCTGCAATCTTTGCTTTTTTTTATTTACTGTATTTGCCTTTGATTTTTGTTTTCAGAAATGACTGCAAACAGTTAATGTATTATTAGTTATATGCTTGTCAGTGAACAGTGACAATGAATTGTTCACTACGAGAAGAAATTGCACGTCAAATTGAATTGTATACTTATCCATTTTTACTTGCTCTTGGGACAGTCGGCAATCTATTGTCAATAGCTGTGTTGATTCATATGAAACAGCACAGTGTTTATCGTTATTTAACCTTTATGGCTATCGCGGATACTGTTCTTTTATATATTGGTCTCTTACGCGAATTACTTTTATCTTCGAGTCTTCACGTTCATATTCAAGGAACATTACTATGTAAACTTCATGTTTTCTTTTTCTAGTAAGTTCATCACAATGTTTCGTAATAAAAACGAAGCAACAATAATCAATCATTTTACTTTCTTTTTTTCTTTTCCAGTAATACGCTTCATCTCACTTCTTGGTTTCGATGCTGTCTAAATTTAGATCGTTATGTTGCAGTGAAATTTCCGATATCTGCATCGAAATGGTGTCGTTCGCGACAAGCATCGATTAATTCGTGCGTCGTATTCCTTGTCTTGTCTTTATCCAATTTACATTTACTAATATTTGTGCAAGGTGAAGATGATCATAAGAGTTTCAATCATTATAATTATACACGCTCCACTGTTAATCCATTCCAATATCAACGTTGTTACCTCCATCCGAATTATGTTCACTTCTTCGAGCACATCTATACGTGGATCGATATGTTTCTTGTCACAATAATCCCTTTTATTTTTATTATTCTATGTAATTTAACTGTTATAAATCGCGTCTTTCTCGTGTCTAGTCCGGGTAAGAAAAATGAACTCGTTAGCCGTTCGAAAGCAACGAACCGTCTACGTTCATTATGTTTAATTATGGTATGCTCATCGTTCATATTTGTAGCAACAACCCTACCGGTAACTGCATTTATTATTGATTTATTATCGCGTAAAGCATCGATTGATTCCATGCGTTGTCGACGTATTCAATGGACAATTTACAATATTTTGATGTATTTCAATTATGCAAGTATTCTTAGTTATTGTTTATCTGGTACGGAATTTCGTCATACACTAATAAAAACAATACGTTTTCAAGCGAAACCAAGTTTAGCATCAATGTTCCAGACAGACGTCATGAATGCTGTTAATCAACGTTTAACAGCAACACCACAACAGCTTCGGCAGGTACTCGTCGAATATCAAGATCCAAAACGTTTTCGTTCGTCATCTATTACTGCATCGCCAGCTATTATTCACAAAATAAATCAAAATATGATAAAAACTGCACCATTGAAGACAAAATATTTACACATTCAACAACCCAGATATCGTGATCGTTATAGGCATTCTTATTCAATCGAGCGCAATGGTCTAGATGTTAGAAAATCATGAGCAATGCTAAGTTTCACGAATACAATATACGAACTAAACAATGTAATCAAAGATCAAAATGATACATGTCATAGCGTTGATGATAAAAACACCCACTGTACACAACAAATTTATTTTTCATTGATGATATGAGTCAATAAAAGAAAACCGTATGCTTTATTGGAATGGTTACATTATTCTCGCTGTTGTTTTGATAAAGAGAACTTCTTTTCATATGTATACTCG
This sequence comes from Rotaria macrura, assembly GCA_900239685.1. Taxonomy (NCBI): domain Eukaryota; kingdom Metazoa; phylum Rotifera; class Eurotatoria; order Philodinida; family Philodinidae; genus Rotaria; species Rotaria macrura. The sequence continues at coordinate 109,570 of OENT01000181.1, forward strand.
ACTTTGACATCCCATTAGTAAGCAACTATTTATTGTTATCATCATCAAATCTTCAATGCGTTGACACACTCAATCTTTAGACTGCATCGTTCTCATTTGTCATTCAGAAGAACGACATCTTAGATTATTATTATTATCTACTCTCAATTTTCTCAACACCGAAATATAATGTAGATATATTAACATTCTTTGTTGTTTCACAAAAAACCAAGTTTTATTTAGCAATTATCGTGAATTATTCGGATAAAGAAAGTAAATAATTGAAATAATATATATACGTATAAGTAAAAGACATTTATGACAGACGAATTCGGTTATTCGAAATGTTTTAAGAATAATAAATAAAAAGAGAAGTTCACAAACTTTTAACTTAAGGATCTTTGTCAATGATGCCAATGATGAATACTTTTCATACTTAATTATAATTCCATCTGCACATATTTGGATTACTTGAAATGCAACATGCATATCATCTTCCGAAACATATTTAGCACATACAACAACACGAATAATAAATAAATCACTTAGCATAGCTGGTACAAAAAAAGATTGTTTGATCTGAATCATTCAAACTTGATAATAATTTTTCACTCAATATATTTCTTTCCTAAACAAGTCATGTTGTTTCATATTGTTGCACATTGTTCTTTTGTGTACAAGAAATAAAAATTGACACATACTTTCAAATAAAAGTCTACAAGTCCAAATACAACAAGTCTAATTATTGCAAAGCAATTATCTGTTATTATTAGACCAGCAAATATTTTTGCCACACAACAATTTGAAACATAAAATTATAGAATTGATTTCGAAGGATAATTAGTCTGTATTGTTACTTCTCGAATTTATTGACCAACTCTTTCTTTACCATAATATCGTGTTGTAAATCATAATTTAAGTGATCGAAGTGCTCGACTTAATACGATGCCCTATCGCTACATAGATTTTCAATCAAGTGAATATCATGTCATATGTTTGTAAAAATATTCAATCCTAAACCCATCGACTTTTCAACAAGTTTACATTGAAGATAAAGTGCATCGATTTATATAGCAGTTATTACCGCCAATTTATCGCGAACTTCGATTAAAGTAAGCACAAAAGCAGTTCATCACATAGGTAGTTTCATTGAAAAGAAAAGGTTTTACCAGAAACAAGAACAATCAAAATTCATTAACAACCATCTATCTGTATTTGTATTGAGCGTATCAATATATTGAAAGTGACAAGAAAATAATAATTCCAATTAGAAATAAAATCAGTTTACTGCAAATTCTTTCATAAAGAATTTCTTCATAGATAAGGGCAGTACCAGAAAAATCTGCATCCTCATAAAACCAAAAGATTTCACGTTGAAAAAGTTTTTTCTAATACGTGAAAATTATCAACGGAGCAATATGAATTTTTACCTATTGTACCACATAACTATTGTAATTTGAAAAATCAAACCTCGAATACATAAAGGTAGAATAATGAAAAACTCAATGAAAGAAAAGCACATGGAATGAATCCTTTCTCTTCATCACGTGGTATTGATTCTTCAAGTCTATTGGTACCTGATGAAAGATGTTCATCAACGTATTATTGACAAACGTGTACCATAACAATTAATCCTGCCTTTTCTACGTATGAATGAGACTAGTCGAAAAAAACATAGAAGAATATAAACTCATATTGAATAATATACGCAAACAACTTTTGATATATAACACACAAGTTGAGATAATATTAATCCATCTTCTATGGGAGGATCTTCGTGTCATTAACATTCTATTTATTTTAGTTCTTGCTGCTAGTATGGCCACTAATAAGTATTTACTTGCTGAACCCTTTTTTTAAAGGAGAGAAGAAATTTCTAATTTAATCCGAAAAAAATTACTTACAAGAAGAACATCACCATCACGTGCAGTTCTACAATCAAGTTCGTTCGTAGATGTGACCAGTGGATTATTATACTTCCGGTTCAATGGGAGAGATTATATTGGTAAAGACATCAGTTGAGCAAGCCAATCGAGCATAATAGCTTCGACTTCAGTACATGTTGGACGAGCCACCTATGAAAATTCAAGATTGCCGAGGCCCGCTGAAAGTAATTCATCTGGTATTGATGGATAACTATTTCCAGCTGGATGATATGCATGAAAACGTGGATGCTGTACATGTGTTACACTAGGCATTATGGCTTGCTCAAAATCCTTCATTTTTTCATCGTACTGTTCACTTTTTCGTGTTAATTGCATTGTAATATTGATCGTAAATAGTCCGGTTTCACTTCTGATATTACACCGTAGTTCACTATTATTTTATGAACAAATAAAAACTAGGTCAATAAGAAGAAATTAAATTTTGTAACTTTCGAACCTAATATTAACCGTTTAGTCCGCTGTATTATGAATCATTTCTATGCGATGAAGACGGTATTCTTTATGATCCATATAAGATGTATCGGGAAAATGGAAGATAATAGAGGAAGCCGAGAGAAAAGTGAAAACCGAAGCGAAATGATGTTCGAACTACTGTAACAACGAACAGAGGCCGATTAATTTATGTATAGATCTATCGTTTGAGAACCATAATCGCACGCGTGTGCTCTAATGTTCTATGTTAATGGAGAAAAATAAAAGAAAGAAAGATTGATTGCTGCGCATATTAAAAATATGATATTGTTTTTGGCTTATTCACAATACGAGCAGTTTCAGTCAGACAAATACTAACCATTAAGTTCCATTCATGTACCGTCAATGTTCTCGTTTACGCTTTCAAAAGTTTTCATCGTCTGTTTTCTCTGTCTCTCTTTCTCTATTCTAGTGACGATGATGGGACATAAAAATATTTCAATAGCTTGCAGAATTGGAAATAAAATAGGTTATTATCAGTAAAGAAATCGATCGACAGTCAACTGGTAAGTTCCTAATAGGCTAATTATCAGTAGTCAGATATAGTAACTTTTGTCTAGTGATATTTTAGAGTAAAACATGTAAGTTTTCATATTATAAGAAGAGATAAGAGTGAAAGTGTTACTCGAAATAGTATGCATATTAGATTTTACATGAATAGTAATTATAAATAGGTTATCAATAAAAATATGTCAAGTACTAAAACTTAGAAAAACATATCGAAAATAAAGTTATCGAACGATAGAGTTAGTTAAGTTGAAAAAATAGCTTTCGAAAAACTAAGTATATACAACAGTCTAGATTATTCAGATGTTCTTAAGTTTCTTGGTGTTTGATAAAGAGATAAATCTTCGTTTTATTTTTCAAATTTATGCATGTGATATTGTAACAACTAGGAAAAACACAACTAAGAAATGCTTGAATAGTTAGAGTGTGGGGTGTATCTTCATGTGGATCTTAGTGTTGACTGTGAGTGCGTGTGACGTGTGTTGAAAATTGCATGTACACAAGATCTAGAATCAAAACAAGTTTAACTGATACGGCTTAGGTTTGGTCGATTTTCGGTCACTGATGTTCAAGTCTTTTCGTTATCACATATTCGTTGACATCTCATAAGCAACATCGAACAATTTTGGATTCATGTTCAAAACTTCTTAGAGTCAATGAATCGTCACGACTTTAACCCTGCACTTCCGTGTCAAGCTGAAGAATATCATTTGAAAGGCATGTCTATATAACAATACAATATAACTCAATGGACAATTGCTATTTACGTCATCTGCAAAGTTTTCGACATTTTTACAAGATCCACATCATTTCTTTTGACATTTTCATCTTTCAGCATTTACTATTCGATACTTTTTGTTTTGGCATTTTTTATTTTTTTTTGTTTGCATCATTGTCGCTTTTCCCTTTCGATGTTTTTCTTTTAGTTTTGACACTGTTTTTCGTTCTGTCATTTCTACGCAAATCAATTTTATGCTAAATGAAGACTCCTTGAGTGCCGAACCAAGACGTATTAATTAAGAACTACCTGGATTTTCTACGATCGAGCGATTGAAAGTTTTCGAGTATAAGCAAACATCACCATCGATGAAATATGTATTCGATTAACATTTTAAGTTGAATCTGAAGTGGATAGATCTGAATTTTTGTCGGAACGTAAAATATCGGATAATAAAAATATCAATAGACGAGAATGTCGAAACACATGTATGATACTGACCGAAGAAAAGACATGCTAGCTATGCTTGATTAAGATCTGATTTTAGGATTTAAAGCATTTATATTATATTTTAGATAAAAATCACAATCTTCAAATAAATCATAAATCAATCAGTTAATTAGTATCAACATGGATGAATTTTTATTTACTTGTTTTTTTTTCTAACAACATATGATAAATCATTGAGAAGATCATATGAATTGATCAGATTGTTATCGCCTCGATTAAAAAGCGCATTTATGCGATGCTGAATAATAGTTGTGCGGACTTGTTTTTCTTTTGGCACCAGCTACCCACTGAATCGGAATATGTACAATGAACTTTTCTCTCTTCATTTTGTATAAACTTGATCAAATTTCAGATATTGTGATGATATTTCTATGATTCGATATTGTTATTGTCAACATTTCGGTATTTTTATTTCAACATATTGGCTTTCGGTGTTATTCAAGAGAACCATATTTTCCAATACATACAAGATTCTTACCACTATTTCAGGATACTTATCAACAATTGCAATGTCAACGATAATTTTCGGGCAAGTTCAATCAATCTGGTAATTTTCATTATGCATTGAAGTCATCTATTTAATTCATTTGATAGTGCTTAGCATAACGTTTCTTTTGACCTTGCTTTTCTTTTTGTTGAAGATCAAAGCAGTAACCGATCAGAGAAATGACTTTCCACTTTGCAACGCATTCAATCCTTCTTTTATACTGCTATATTTGATCGTACTTTGAACTAGAATGTCGTTCTGATTTCCTGAAGTTTCTTTAGTCAAAAGAAAGTCACTTTTCATTGTCTAGAACTCATTTACAAAATTATCTGTGTACTAAATAGCTATTGATAGATTAAGTTCAGAGATAGTTTGAAAATTATCGAGAAAATTATTTCCATATGAACTTCCTCATCATTCCATAATAAGCCGAGAGGGTTAATGACATTGGACTAGAAAGTTGTTTTTCTAATGAATTCTTCATCAATATTGTGAGTTCGAACAATAAATGAGGCATCGATTCTTTCAATAATGATGTACTGTTCTATTTATTATCAGTACTAATCATTTGTAGATAGTGAAATTTAATTGACTCCCTAAATTACTCAGCGTTTGTTTTTCTATCACATATCTATAGTAGAAATCGAATGGATAGATTATTGTTTCATCCAAAGACTGAAGTTAATGATGCTATTATATATCATAATGCATAGTTCAACAAAACAGTGAAAGTGTAGGCTTATCTTGTCAATTGATGCTACGTTTGACATACATCAGAAGGATATTTTCTTGTCAGTTCATTTCTGTATCAAGTCATTCATTTGGTGGATCATGAGGATTGTATGTGTAAACTGTGCACAGATATTCAACAAGTTTATGAGATCAACAGTTTTCTAACTCTTCTTGCTCAGTCAAAATGAATATCATTATTGATAAACATTGATTTAATATAGAATTCTTAAAAAATATTATTTGAAATTAGAATTGACCCTCTACAAGCTAGAATTTTACTAACTTGTATCATAAATTGATGAAAACATCGATTGGTCTTAACCATAAATGACATTTAATAGAACCGAACTGTCAATTAAACTTGTCAAGCAACGCTTATGTCGGTGATGAAACACTCAATTATAACCAGCAATGCAATTGTCATTTTATTTACTATATAGGTATATTTCAAATAGAGGAATACCAGTTCGTTCATCGCTTGCTCATCTTCTTTGATTCATGATATGATCGATGGTCAGAAAAATAAAAATAAATAAATCGCTGTCATCAATATTCAGTCTTATCACTGAAAGCAGTCATATATTTTAGGATCAATGGATTATTCCGTATGATTTCAGTTAACAGCAGTAATAGATGATGAGCATATAGAGATAAATACAATAGACACAGGCGAATGATGGTATCCTTTAATACAAATAGGAGAATGAAAAGAAGAAAAACTAATGGATATTGAAAACGAACAGAAAAGTATACCTTGTCTCGAAATAGTATTCAGACATTCAAAAACATCATTTAAGAGAAAACTCCTATAGTAAACTAATGAAAAAAAGTGTAAATGAAACATTTTTCTTTCCCTCCATGAATAAAATTTACACAGCATCGAAAAGCACACGAATAATTCACTTATGTGTCAAGATTTGTTTCAGAATCTATTTTTTTCCAATATGTTTATAAAAATATACCACTATGTGCTAAGTCGAATTCGTTTTCTCATGGAAATTAACGCCGGAGTTTTGATAATAGTTGCAGAGAGAGAGAGAGAAACCATCGAATAAAAATACATGTAATACTTTTAAGATAACTTTTCATGCAAAAAGACTTTAACAAGTTGGAAATCATTCATCCAGAATCAAAGAATATAAATTGAGTAGATTCAACAGTAGCATACAATTGTAATTTCGTTTCACGAAAGTAAAAGAACTTAAAGAACAAACGTAACTGTTCGAGATCCGAAGAGTGTTCTTTGAAAAGCTATTGTATCACTTTCAGTAGGTAGATGAAAATGAACCGCATTCGCCCCCAGATACACAAATGTATTTTTAGTTGCTTTTGATCTTCTAAGCTCTGTAGTCGTACATTTTTCGTGTGACTAATACGAGAATGATGAGGGAAGGTAGTGAACAATAACACATAAGATGTCATGTACATCAGGGAGTCATATGGCATGTCAAATATTTTATACTACAGTGAACATTAATTTTCTACTTTTATTTTCTGATTAGCATGCGCAAAGTGTATTGGGACTTCTTAGTCATCATTAAGACTGAACTAGAAAATTCAAGTATGAATGTAGTCAGCAGGCGTCTTTTTACCTTCATCGTATGCAAGGGTAGTTTTAGTCAATGCAATTGTTGTTAGTAAAAAGAACTTCGTCTAACTTTTTTCTACCTTCCAAAAAAAGTTAGCTAAAAATAAACAGTGACGTTTTTAAACTTAATTTCTTTTTCGTTTTATCTGTTCTTTCAAAGCGAATACGTAAAGAATATTGATCGTACTAATGTTTTGTTCCAATATGATTGCGTTGAAAAACTGTTTTAACATGAGAGTAAACAACGTTTGTTTCTGACTTTTTTCAATTAATGATTCAACACATGATGATTACTTTTTCTTCTATTGCTGACAAAGAAATTCGACTTGAAGAACAATACAGTCTGTTGAACGAAAATGTCAATACTTTTGTTTCAAGAGAATATGAAAAACTTTTCCTTGCGCACTCGTCAGTCCGTCATATATAGTTCGTAGTGGAGAACTAATTCATGGAGTAGTTGTGTTACTAGTGTTATTCTTTTCTATCGTCGTTAATTGATAAACAACATAACATTTTAAAGTGATATAAGCTTGTTAGTCTTTTCTCTTTTCTTATAAATCGTATATTCTTTACTCTTGTCATTGACAATCAGATTAGAACTTTGTCCGCCTAGGTTTTTTTCTTTCGAAGAATTGTAAAATACGATTCCACGTTGTTTGATGATGACTAGAAAAGAAAACTAAGATACAGCAGATCTTTTGAAGCGAAAAAACTTTTCTTCTTCTTTCATTTCATAATAAGATTACGTGCCTGACATAATAAACTAAGACAGCTACCTGACAGTAATCTTTAGGGAGCCAATTTGTTGTTTTTGATCTGTTTTTCTTTTGATTTTTCTTTCAAGAGATGACTACGATCGGTTAATATACTATTACTTAAACGACTGTTCGTGAAACGATGACAATGAATTGCTCACTTCGGGAAGATATTGCACGTCAAATTGAATTGTATACTTATCCGTTTCTACTTGCTCTTGGAACAGTAGGCAATCTTTTATCAATAGTTGTTTTGATACATATGAAACAACATAGTGTTTATCGTTATTTAACATTTATGGCTATCGCTGATACTATTGTTGTAAATATTGGCCTATTACGTGAATTACTTTTATCTTCGAGTCTTCACGTTCATATTCAAGGAACATTACTATGTAAACTTCATGTTTTCTTTTTCTAGTAAGTTCATCACAATGTTTCGTAATAAAAACGAAGCAACAATAATCAATCATTTTACTTTCTTTTTTTCTTTTCCAGTAATACACTTCATCTCTCTTCTTGGTTTCGATGCTGTCTAAATTTAGATCGTTATGTTGCAGTGAAATTTCCGATATCTGCATCGAAATGGTGTCGTTCGCGACAAGCATCGATTAATTCGTGCGTCGTATTCCTTGTCTTGTCTTTATCCAATTTACATTTACTAATATTTGTGCAAGGTGAAGATGATCATAAGAGTTTCAATCATTATAATTATACACGCTCCACTGTTAATCCATTCCAATATCAACGTTGTTACCTCCATCCGAATTATGTTCACTTCTTCGAGCACATCTATACGTGGATCGATATGTTTCTTGTCACAATAATCCCTTTTATTTTTATTATTCTATGTAATTTAACTGTTATAAATCGCGTCTTTCTCGTGTCTAGTCCGGGTAAGAAAAATGAACTCGTTAGCCGTTCGAAAGCAACGAACCGTCTACGTTCATTATGTTTAATTATGGTATGCTCATCGTTCATATTTGTAGCAACAACCCTACCGGTAACTGCATTTATTATTGATTTATTATCGCGTAAAGCATCGATTGATTCCATGCGTTGTCGACGTATTCAATGGACAATTTACAATATTTTGATGTATTTCAATTATGCAAGTATTCTTAGTTATTGTTTATCCGGCACAGACTTTCGTCTCGCACTAATGAAGACAATACATTTTCAGACGACACCAAGTTTAGCTACGATGATTCAAAGAGATATGATAGAAGTTGTTAATCAACGTCTAACAGCAACACCACAACAGCTTCGACAGGTACTCGTCGAATATCAAAATCAAAAACGTTTTCGTTCATCAGTTGTTTGCGTCACACCAAATTTTATACGTAAAACGAACGAACAAACAATGAAAACGACTCCAATGAAGTCACAATATTTACAGATTCAACGACACGATTTGTGTGACCATGCTGGAAATTTTCATAGAAGATCGACAAATGAGCAACGCATATTAATGCCATCAAATGTACGAAACTTGCGCCGTACAATATGTGGATCAAATTATGAATCGAGTAATCAAAATAATATAGCTGATCATACTAATGATAAATATTCTTCTGGAGACAAGAAAATTTTGAATAAATTTTACTTTCCTGAATAATTTGTAATTTATTTTTACCACTTTGCGAATGTTCATGCCACCGTCCTTCCATAGAAGAAACTGTACAAATAGAAAAAGAAGCGTTCTCAGCATATACCAAGCGATCGAGTTCTACTTCGTTGTCTTATCTAATTTCATGTTGCTACGTTTAAGCCAGTAATCATCACGTACGACTAAGATAAATTAACACTTGTTGCACGAAAAAGCTCGTCTTGGTTCTGATGGAATGTGATCTTTACCTAAATTCTATGTTTCATTGTAATGTTGTACTTTCTTCATATGAGCGATGTTCTTCGAAACCATATCAGCTCTGTGGTGTGTGCGTGTGAAGTGTGCTATATAACGTTGAATACATTGTTTTCTTGATTATTCTTTTTCTATGATCCATGCCTGGATCACTATCTATTACGAATATTAAACTTGAATAAAGAAAAAATCCATTTTTCGTATGTTTGCTGACGAGGCTAGACCCGCCTCTGAAAATATGTTTTAATCCTTTACCATGCATATCGTTTATTACTGTTGTTCTCATCTAATTAGTTGTAAAATCGGCCATAGATATTGGCGATTGGCTAACTAGATGAATCATAATCATATTAAATATTTTACATATATATCGTTTATATGCTGCAGTTAAATGTTTTGATGCCGCTATAGTGTCTAGTTTTTCTTTGTAGTTTGTCCATATTCTTAAACAAGAGACAACCAATTTGATGTGTACACACATTTCCTATGGTTTTTTTTCTTCCCTATCCACCAATGACTGTCATTTATTGTGAATGGAAGTTTTAGTCAAACTTATGAGTTCGTGTTTATCAATAGGAAAAACATCTCGGTAAGAAGAACGACTAGCCAGTTATAGTGAACAATGATGTACACGTTCGATAAAAGCAATAGAGAAACGATTTCTGTAGATAAACCATCGTTCTTCTGCGAGAGATAGAAGATTTTTTTAACACTAAATAAATATGCAGTAAGTCATCTGCAACGGCAGCTGGTATATATCTTAGATTTAACTGATGAAATTTTTATTGACAAACTAATACGGAAATTTTTCAATTTCTGAGCAATTTTAAGTATTCCAATGCGTATCGTCGAAATCGCGTAAAAATCGACCATTTTATCACGATTTATTGGCTCAATTAATCATGAGACTAGATCGGAATCAATCGTCGAAGCGGATGATTCATGCTGATTTATTTCTAGATTTTCATTAAAAAAATCTCTATACTATTCATATCACATTTCCTATGATCGAACTCCGGTCATAACAATATTTTTGAATACGCCTATGTTAGGTCTATACGTACGTACCTACTACCCCTGTCACTTACGATCTTGCTTGTATATGTTTCTAGAGAATAGTCTTGTCTGTTTAGCATCAGCAGAAAATTACTTCTAACAGCAATACTTTTGTGTTAGCATCTAAAAATAAAAGTATAGAAATTTCTATTGATTAAATTAATGGTAAAGCAAAGCAAAATTCAAGATTAATTTCAATACTTCTGCCTTACAACCATAATACAAACGCTACAGCTTTTTAAAGTTGATTAAACATTGGATCGATCTCTTAGAAACTGAAACGCTTTTGTATCAAAATTGTAACAGACGTATATTAAAATTAGAGAGAAATGTGTATCGCTTTAGTCGTACTCATGAATGAACGACATGGACACTTTCTTCTCATTCGCAGTAAATAAGAAACAATTCTACGATAATCCTCACTATTCATTAATATCAATTAGATTTTCAGACGATCTAAACCAAAGACAATAATATTTAACTTTAATACATATAATACTTACTGTTCATTGACATGTTCAGGCAATTTAAACTGAATAAAAAAATTGACTTATGATCATAGTTAGCTCTAATGGGAGATGGTCGAACGAGATAAATCAAGGAACATTTACTATAGACAATGGCGTTTAACCATTCATTATGATGATCGGATGACCTCAATAAAATAACAATAACAACAACAACAACAACAAAAACTAGTTCTATTGAATAATACGTACCCATTATTGAAATGTTGAGATGACCTTAATAAAAGAAAAACATATTTATTGGTCTAAAATAAGATTGACTGTTCTTTGAGATATTCAGGTGACCTTAATAGAAGAAAAGAACATATTCTTATTCAATGGTACTTACCCTTTCATTATCGGGATGACAATGACCTCAATAAAGAAACTAAAAATAAATTTTTCATTGAAAAATATGTGACGTTTTTTACCATGTTCGAATAAGGAAGAAACAGCTGATGTTTTTCATCTTTAACTAATTTTAAATAAAACAAAAAGCAATGACTCGATTAAAATGATCAAATTATTAATCTATGCCGTTCAAGATATCAATCAAGGATGAAACAACTAAAATCAGATTTTCTTGATTTTTGTGTTATTTTTCTTCTAATTTAAAATCGATTCATTTTAATAGATAATAATTAGAAAAATCAGATTTCAGCTATTTCCTCCTTGGATATAGAACTATGAGATAGAACTACGACTCTCAAGCCATATGTGTCGCTTCATACTATCTACTTATGTTTCTGTCGCATACGAGAAATATTTCTTTCACTCATCTTTTTCATTATAGAAGTTTTTGAAACTGTCATAAAAACGGAGGAAATTTTATTTTAAGTACAAAACCCAGTTGCTTAGTATCAAAACGTGACTACTAATGTAGATGTTTTTGAAATTCTAGAGATCTTGCTGTGTATGTACGTTTGAAGAACCATGGATGGTGCGGCCCGGAGGGGGGCCGTCAGGGGTATGACATCCCTCCCCTAATCTTGAAAATTTTTCGTTTTTTCGTGTTCTGTTCGAAATTTTTTGAAACCCTTCCAAAAAAATCATTACATCCCCCGGCAATGCTGGCTGCTTCGGGGCACCCCTGTGAAGAAAAAAATCATATTTAAATACATCCACTGTCAGTAGTTAGACTCTAATGATAGAAAATTCAACTTCATCTGATCAAGTTACGTTTCACGTTGTAGTTCTAAAATACACGAATGATCAATTCCTTTCTTTTCTCATTCTTTTAATGTATTTTTGAATTTAATTTTGAGTTAGAATTACATGTGTTTTATGTAGAACTCCTTGTAAAGAATGACAACGAACTAGAATCCATAAATCATCGTTGTTTTCATTATTCGTCATTGATTTTCGTCAAGAATCAATTATCTACCCAACCGAGATGATATGATGTCAAAAAAATGACAACATTACCAACCCGATTTTGATAAGTATTTCAGTTTGACTCAGTGATTTCGATGTGAATGAATTTGTTGTTATTCAGCAAAATGTTTGCATGAGTACGAAGTTCAGTTAAAGATGACACTATGTGGAATTCGTTTTGAAAGAGACAATATTCTCTATCTAATGAATATGTATAAAATCGTCGAACCATATGTTGATTATCAAAAATAATACAGTCATCTCCTACTGTATTGATGATAAGATATAATGATGTACGTATTCGAAACATAGAAGTGTTGACTATTTGTAGAAGTATAGTCGTTCAGATTAATATTTTTCTGTTATATTATAAATCATTCGGAAGACTGTATATCCCTGAATGAAATGAAGACAAGAATTCCAACGAGAAGAAATATGCATTCTCTGATCTAACCAATTGAAATCCTTGTGGACCATATAATTTCACGATTAATTAAACGTACATGCCACTTTATATAAATAAGAGAAAAAGTTTTCCTACGATGCATACAAACAGTGTAAGTCAGTCAATTTGATCTGAATTTTCTGTTCTCTTCATCACACCATCTGAATCTGAACAGCATTGGCACAGGTCTCAATCTTCATATAAAAAACACCAGAGCCGCTTTACGAACAAACTTGAACTGCCACCCAGCAACTATATCTCCAAATGATAAGTTAATTGAGTTAAAGATTACGAGGATCAGAATTCGATGAAGCTCAAATTTCAATCGGTCGATACGTTTCACCTGGTATGATTGATTGAGGAATGTTATTCTTAATCGATTCTCGAGTAGTAGTTGTTATTCTCATCAGTATTCCTTACCAATCAATCATCTATTGAACACGAGCTAATACTATTTCATTCAAAACTTATGACTGTAGCCTTATTCTTACTTCATGAATAGGTCAAATGATATTATATGAAGCACATCTTATATCATTTCATGCACTGATCAAAAAAAGAATGCTCATAAGTAGAAATATTTTTCAATAAAATCAAAAGCTTTTTCTTGAAGTTCTTTACCATGTAAAGAGGCCCCTCGAAGCTCTCTATATGCTCCACGAAATCATTTCTTGTTCTTATGAAGCCTTGCTGTTTTCTCTGAGCTAATCTACTTATGTTAGACGCAGTTCATGAAATATGTTCAGAAAGTCTTTTTGAATGTGATCAAATGTGGATGTCGCAGTAGGGTGCATGTAAGATGGACAAGTAGATGTGTGACAGTACTGCTGAACTTTTCTTGAGAAAGAATCACTTAACATACACTGAAATTCGTCTGTGTATCCCAGAGGATTATGGAAATTTTCGTCTAAGACTATTAAATTACCCATCATCAATCAATCCAAGATAAATCTTGTGTTTATTATTATTTTCTTTCATTTGAAACGGTGTTTTTTGTTTCTCAAATTCGAATTCTAGTCTCCTTATTATGTTTTGCATCAAAGAGCATTCTCAGTTATTAATGCCTCGATCAGTGTTTTGCCTTTATGTTATAGTATGAATTTTTGTTCTTTTCTCTTATTTATCATTAAAATCACGTAAATGTGCAGTAAAATAACTGGACGTAAAATTTAAAATTCTGGCTATTTTGCAATCAGAAATCATCAGAAATTCTTGTTCCAAGAGAGGTTTTCACTTTTCAAAGATTTGTCTTTTTACACGATGATTGAAACTAAGATAATTGGGTAAACAATCTTATGTTACTGCATATTTTTTCACATCAACGAATCCATTTATTTTCGTTGATCTTCGATTTGAAGCAGTGCGCACATGAATTTTCATTTTTCATAGAAGATTTTAAATTCAAAAATAGCTAGTCGATAATCGTCGGTGATTGACTGATGTTAACTATAGTATATTGTAAATTTGACGAAAGGATATTGAAATTTCGGTCGTTTATGAAATCATCGGTTAATTTCTTCTATCTATGATGAGCTTTACTTTATTATACGGTGTTATTGATAGACTTGATAGTAATCTTGTCAGTTGAATTTATTTTATTCAACACGAGATTATAAACGTAATCATTCAATATTAATCTACCTTTTGAAAAAATAGATGAAATTTTGTGATAGGCTATACACTTTTCAAGTAGCTGATTTCAATTGGATGACGCCAATATACACAGATGAAAATGAAACTCACGTGAAAGTTATCATTTCTCAAGGATTTATGGAATCAGAAAAACATGTTTAAATCGAATAACTAACATAAATACTCTGACGAAATCGAACTACTTACGATGTTATGAAATGAATCTGATAATTTATCTAAAACCAAGCAAATTTTAATTAGACATGAGGATGACACTAGTAATGATGAACATGATGATTGATTCGAACGGTATTCTTTCGAACTCGTACATCACCTATTTTCATATCATATTCGTTAATGAGAGCACGACAGAAGTAGATGTGTATCACTTCGAGATCCAATTTATGGGAACCATAGATTGGATCTTTTGCCCAGAAAAATCTCACTTTACTAATGAATATAGAATTTCCTGATTCCTGTCGAGATGACTCTGAAGTAAAGTCTTAACAGTCATTTAGAATACATAATAAAAAGCTTTTAAATCCAGTTCTGACCGAAGCTTCTATAGATTTTGGTGGACATTGTACATAGTTGTTCATCAATTGCTCTACAATTCATTAGAAAGAGTACGAACAAATGTATCCGACAATATAGTTATAATTCATCGTGTACTGATTTAATAGGTATTTTTTATAACGCAATCGTCTAGCGAAAATGAATATCCTCCATTGCCTGGACCAATCGATACAAGTCTCTATGTTTTTATCGTACTTTCATCGAATACGGTTGCTTACGGTCTAAAATAGTATCTAAATGAACAGTATTTATCCTTATGATTGGACAGAGTGATCCGGAACATAATATGAGGCCGTATTATGATGATTTACCGCCGTATATGTACTGAAGTATCATTATGATAGGATCGCACTACTTCGCCTGGTACTGTGGTGGCATTTGGTTCGTTCCTAAGTCGTAAAGTAACCATAAACAGTCGTATATGAACTTTATTTTTCGAACTAAGTGTTTTTGTTTCTAATTCGGATTGAAAGAGAAGTGAATTTTATTTTCAAAGATCTTATTCAAACGATGAATGAAGTTCAACAATTGAATTCGATTTGTGAGAAGTATTTTGAAATGTATCCAAATAAACTATCAGAATTCAAAGGAATCTAAAATTAAACAGAAGGCAACAGTAATATATAATACGCATGGATTTTTTTTATACGGACACTTCTTAATCGTATACATTATTCTAGAGGAAATAGCAACGACATTGTTGATCGAAGTATCAATAAACTAACGATGACTAAAGATTTAAAAATCAGAATTCGTTAAACATTTTGCGCAGAAATGAACTAACCTATGTACTATATTGTAACTTAGATGACTGTGCAAAGCATATCGTTTTCTTCGACAATGTTAAGAAAAATGTATGATTTCATCATCAATTACCCTACGGCTAAAATTCTTATATCATGCTTCGCTATGTATCATTTCCTTCAAGTAATGTTTCCTATTAATATCTTGTTATGATTCGTTTTCTTAAAATGTATTGCATGATAATGTTACTTACGAATAAACCGGATATATGACAGTATGGATCTTACACAACGCTGAATATTTCACTAACAAATATATAGTAGTATGAAGAAAAATTCATTAGGATAAACTTCTGAACATATCCTAGCTATAGAACCACTGCTGAGATTGATCTTCATTTTTATCGCGAAGACCAAACTCGTGATCGTTCTGATATGATAGAAATAGATCAAACTTGAATCGATTCTATTGGAATATGCTTTTTTTCGATCTATTGCGACTATATTCGCTTGATTTTCTAAGTATAAAAAGAGTTGAACATTTATAAATAGTTGAAATATACTTATTATACTTGCTGAATAACATCATCGGTAGCGATGGGCGTATGCCATTCTTTCTGCTTTGTAAAAGTCCATCGAACTCTTTGTATTTTAAAGGCACAAAGTCATATCAGTGATTTTAACAAAGAATGACTATCGATGGTTGAATATTTTTACTGATCAATTGAATAGTATTGTTAAAAATGAATAAGACCATCAATGACAAACATTTCCCAGTAACTATACGTTCATAGTTACGTCAAGATCAATATCAGAATAGTTTTATAAAATACCAATGCATATCATTTCACATTGTCGTCTACTGATATAAACATTGGACTAGTAACATCCAATCTTTTTCGAAATTTAGAATTATTACAATTGAAAACAATATTATGAATGTGATAAAAAATATTCTAGTGTCATCAGTTTCGCTAATTGTTTTTTTTTACGAAATTCATCGATTTCATTTGATATTCATGTGTATGTTTGAATGTTGTATCTTTTGACAAATACTCTCAGAAGTATTCTTTTTTTA
Organism: Rotaria macrura; assembly: GCA_900239685.1. NCBI lineage: Eukaryota > Metazoa > Rotifera > Eurotatoria > Philodinida > Philodinidae > Rotaria > Rotaria macrura. The sequence goes on from OENT01000181.1 coordinate 126,537, forward strand.
AATGTTTTCTTTGATTGCACTGTAGTATTTTAGAAGAGACATGATGTGAATCAATAAAGTGAATTCATGTATTTGTCATCTAAGGTAACTTCTTAGTATTGATTGGAGCATTCTTCATTTGTTTCGAAAGAGGGGCTATAACTAATCGATTCAAAATAATCGATAATAAATGACTACATTAAATTTTAGTATACAAGTTTCTAACCAGTAAAATTCTTTCGGTATACAGCTCGATAAAACTCACTATCGATTGCTATATCAGTATTCTCGTAGAACTCTGTTGTCAAACATGTGCATCGAATTTTATTAAAATATCAATCATTCATGAAGAGCTTCAAATAAGGATTTGAAACCAAATATTAGAAAAAGAAATTTCAAAATCAGACAACGAACTTATCTGAATCGATAAGGATACGCATTTTATAAAATCGAACGTCTTTTCTAACCGCTACTAATTCTACCTGCAGCTGTTGTGATTCATAAATTTTTAAAATATTGATATTATATAGATGAAGAATAAATGCGATATGAATGAATATCTCTACTGATTGAAAGATTTTGTTTTCTTTCTTTTCTTCAATTTCAACAAAAAATTCATCTTTTTTATGAATGGTTCATTTTCAACAAACAAATAGTTCGGCGTGCCGGATGATTCATTCCACTGTCAATGAATTGACGACACACACGTGGTGCTTTTGTTATTTCACATTTATCAAGAAATAACATCTTTATGTTTCCAATAATTGTCTAAATTGAATCAAATCATAGCTTTTACTTTTTTGTAGAGAGACATGGACGCAATAGAGATAGCTCTTCGAAAGTGTCTTCATGTCCTGGTCACATCAAATACAATTACTGAACGAAAGGTTTAAGAATCTGTTTAAAAGAAATGATTTAGAATTTATTCTCGAAATTTTAGAGAAATGTTGAAACATTTATTGAATTACTTAAAGATAATCGTATACACGAATTACTTGACAATGAAAATCAGGACGAGAATAGTACAACATATTCAATAACATGGAATGAAATGTTCAATGTTTGTTTAGAATTCAGTATTACCTCTACTTTACTTGATAGTCTTCGTCTAAAAACTTCAGGTTATTCGAGAGTACACAATCAATGAATTAGCGAATATTCGAACAAAATCATCAAAAACACTCACATTGGACATCAAATATCAGGAGGCACTTAAATTATTTAAATCGCTAATTGAAAGTGCCAATGCGCGTATGTAGTTGAAGTTTCAGAATATGCATAGATACGAATGGAGTTTCTTTTCTGAAAGGGTCTCCTGAACTTGATGGTCGGCCTCTTATGGAATCCATCATTTCAATAATAACTAGTGACGCTTGGTTATCTTGTTCGATTGTGATTAAGGAGCTGAGTCATTTGTTAATAAACAACGTTCTATGTTTTCATAAATATGTCAATGAATTACGTGAACAAGAATGGATCGGTAAAAGAATACAATTGAATGCATACAAATATGTCTTCCTATGTCGTTTTCTTTTCTAATTAGATCTATGTCAATTGTACATGTCATTATCAAAATATCAAAATAAATCGTTCAATGAAAGTGATCGAGCTCTCTATAGTTCATATTTAAAGATTCTATTAGAAAAATTAGTTATCTACAATGATTTAAATTCAAATAAATCAACTATACGAAAAGATCTATTTGATTTTCTTCAAACTGAAATCGAACAAATAAAGTTGGTATTGAATGAGAACCGCTAAGATTTCATTTGAACATTTTTAACATTTAGAAATTCGAATCATTTTTCTGTTATTGAAAATTTACTCTGCTCACTGAATTCATGGTCACTTAAATATTTGTTTGATCTACCAGATGAAGTCTATCGACTAGGTAATGATCTCTTACCGGCATTAATTGATATTTGGAGACGAAAATGTAGTGATAAGCCAAAGGTAAGATGCCAAAGATGCTGTCAACCATGTATTACTTGATTTTATTTCAGACTGAAATCATTAAATTTACTCGTTTACAAATGAGTCTTCATCATCCACATCATCGAAAAGCTATCTCGGACATATGTGATGATATGTGGATGGTAAATTTTCTTGTCAACAAACGAAACCATGTTTTCTGTTTTTTTCTTTTTCAATTAGAAAAATCTTCGCGATATAAATGATTTACTTTTGCGAGATATCAATGAAATTTGTCATAAACAAAGTCTAAATAACCGACAGAATCAAAATGAATTCATAATTCGTTTTGATTTACTTCATCTGGCTAGCAGCGTATTTTATCAGGTAGAATTTGAATTAAAAAAAAACAAAATTTATGTCTGTTAAAATAAAATGAATTTTGTTTTCCAAAGCTTTCTATGAACAAAGTTATAATTAAAAATGAATCCAAGGATGTTAACGATGACGATGACGATTATTTTGAACCTAGTTCAAAACGAGCACGTTATGATCATTCAATGTCGATATCAACCAATGTTGATTTACAGATGAAATCTTTTCAAAATTTATTTCAATCTATCGATCCTCATCATCAAGCTGTCGGGCAAGAGATAAATTTACTTTCGTTAGATTTGTTACATTCGTCAAATTTTTACTTTAATTAGATTTCAAATAGTTTCCTTACAACTTGAACGTAATATGATTTTATCTTCGACAGATTGTGATTATTACATGAATATGATTAAGCGATTTTTAATTGATGAACGAAGGTAACAATTTTAAAAGATATTTTGTCGTACACTTCGATATGAAATGTTAGGTGTAAGAATTACATGCTAATGAAAATAATAATTCTTATATAGTAAACAAGTTTTGGTCTTCGAACAATGCAGATTTTGTTTCTACATACTGAACTATAAAACCAATACACACTCGCAGTATTCAACAAAGATGAATTTCAATTAATTGAAGGTGTTTGATTGAAAAATTTAATCATTTTTCTCGAAACATGTATTGTATGTGTGACAGTCTCTTGAGTGATAAATCTTGCTACGATTTGCACTAAACATAGACGATGAAAGAAAACATTTCGAAGAAGATCCGTTTTCAGTTTTCTTGTATGTATGAAATGTGCGATCCTGATAAACGCAAACACTTACTCATATAACCTGGCTAATTTATTTTATTTCTGCACGTCATAAGTTTAGACAGATGCGTTCAAGCCTTTGATTTTTTTTTAGCTTTTCAAACGATTTTTCAGATCGAGTCACTTGTAAAATGATATCTTTGAATGATTCTCGTAAACCAGCCTGTAACCATTTGATCGTAGGACAAGAAAAATGTTAACAATCGTAGCTAACGGTTGAAAATCATTGATCTAAAAAAATTATTTCGCTATTGATTAGCGAGTAATAGGTCCAGTAACGTCGGATTTCCTCCAGATCTACTTGGACTATGTCGTAGACAAGCTGACAAAATTTTCTTTTCTTCTTCTAAATTCTAATGCATTCAGAATTTTTCTTGCTTTAGACCATCATTGTTAGTGAATGCTCTTCGTTGTCTTCATCTACTACTAACTCGTACATCGTATTGTCAAGTAACGTCTGATTCAATTGGGTTAATTCAACCATTAATTCATCTTCCAATATGCGAATCGTATGTTATGGAAATTCTTACGACTAAAAATTTATCTCTATCACATCTATGCTCGTGTTCATCTATCACTTCATTGAAATATACATTACGCTACTTAACAATTTATCCACAAAATCAATATTCAATCGATGATGAAAGTAAATTGCTAAATAAATTGTTGCCCGATTTAATTTCTCTGTATCGTAATAATGAACATGATTTGACATTATTTTTTTCCTCGTGTTCACCTGAATATACTCATTTATGTGCACTGATTCTAATGCAATTCGGATCATTCGATTTAATACCAAACGATGTATTGAAAACAAACAAATGTGCCATTCAAAATGAATTCGATCAAATCGAATCGGAATGGTCTCGATTAAAGTTACTTTTACCAATTCATGAAGATGAAAAAGATACAATGCAATTAGAATTTTATCCAAAACTTCATACATGTGAATTAAATTTAAAAACTTTTAAACCTATTATTGAAATCTATGAGAAAAATATTAGATTTATTCAACAATTAAAAGATAAACATTTGGTAAGATTTCATGAATGACTAAACATCGGAAGTGATTATTGAATGCTTATTTTGTGACCAAAAGAAAAACTAATTAAGTTATAGAAAATATTTCACGGAACAAGGAACTATTTTTCTTTTTTCTTTTAATGAAAAGTTGTATCAGCTTTTTCCGATCGCTGCAATGATCGAATGTCGATCATGAACTTGTCATAAATATAGTTTTCCATGATATCAGCCAATTGGACTGCCTATTACTTTTCTACATTAGTATATCTTGTATTGAAGTCTTGCATATTTGTAATTTTTTTACTCCATCAAATGAATTCTGTTTCAGTCGAAAATTAATTGAGCTATTGACAACATTCTGGTGTGTAACTTGTCAATAGTACAAACTGCTCGTCTTGTTGTGGTGTTTATATTTCACACGTGTAAATATGAGACTAGACATTAGGATAAAAATCCATGGGATTTTATTGCATAAGTTGGATCGTGCATTTCCAGGTACTACAAAAAAGGAATCTAGGTTTTTGGTATAGTTTTCTTTAAAACAAGAGCCTTCGATATCTCATTGTGAAATTCTTCAGAGTTTCGTCTACATTTTATAGAGCCGTAATTTATCAACAGTATATTTGAAGCCAGAGCACGGTTTATGTCGTTCATAGATTTAGGCAAAACAGTTTGTTGGTCATAGAAGAATTAATGGATGTGCTACAACATAGAAATTTAGTGAACAGAATCAATGCAGAATCCGTCTTTAAATTGAAGAATTGCTCTTGTTATTTAAATAAAGGAGAGTTGAATAGAGGAATTTTTTCTACCTGTATCTTTACTTAGAACAAATAGGCAACAGAGACAGTTAACTAATAAAAAAGTGAAATAAAAAAAGACTTGTCTTTTTTTTTCAATAAATAAACATCGTTTTCATTCGTAGAAGTGTAGCTTTAACAAAATTAAATAAACGAGGAGTTGATTTAACACAACTTTAGTTTCATTCCAGCAATAGATGTCTTTTTTTTCTAGCATCTAGTTAAACTTAAAAGTAGGTGTTTTTAGACCTACAATGAAGATTAACTTTCGATGTGGAGTACATAGACAGTATGATATCGATAGGAATGATGTATCCATTTGCCACTCTGTATAGATCACACGCATAGGTTTATCTGAATATTCTACCTAGTTGGCATCCATCAAAAGAACACATTTTATATTTAGGGTGAACGCAGTAAATTGCTTGTTCATTTTGCATTTCTTGGTATTTATATGCTTCATATTCTTCAAATATATTTTACCGAAACCATTCATCATGATGAACAAGTAATAAAATTAATTGAAACACTTCAAATATTATTCGTTGAATTAACTGATGAAACAAATTTCATATTCACGAAAACTCAAGAAATTCCATTTATAAACGATCTACTTGAAAATATTAAAAATTGTATATATTTAAATTGTTCGTCGTCTTTACTTCAGCCCATATTGCCATCATTGAATAAATTTCCATCTATTCTTTATGGATTTCTTGATGCGAGACTGCTTTCCTATCTATACAATTTTGCAACACAAGAATCGTCGAAGAAGAAACCGTGTGATATTGAAGGTATTCAATGTCCGATTGATAATCTATCCGAAGATAAATTACCACAATTGCAAGCATTCGAAATAGTTCTTCTTCTCTGTTGTCAAGCACAACATGATCAACAATATTCTTCGAATTCATTTCTATTGAAATATTGTTTAAATTATGAATCGAACATAAGTTTATTAATTCGAATACTCGACGAAAAAATATATTTATATCTCGACGAACTTGCATTACCTGATCCAATATCTTATCAATATTTAAATAAATTTTTATCTCACATATGTTTAAATCATTTTCAATATTATTTGAATATTCGTCAAAATGATATTGAATATGTAACAAATTTATTTTCGCAATCATTTCGAGTCTATCGTCGTGACATTCTTCTATGTCAAAGATTTATTTATTTATTTTATCGTTTTATAAAAAAATTTTATAACGTAATACGTGAAAGATTATTGTCAAATGAAAATTGGTTACATATGAAGAAAATTATCGATGCTTTTTGGCAAATGACAATCAATAGAAATATTCTTGTCAATAATCAAATGAGAAAATTACTTATAGAAATAAAACAAATAATGATGAATGATGAACAAGAAATAACATTCGATGAATTGGGTATCGTTTTAAATGATTCATCGTATATTGTTCGTTTAGAAGCATATAAACTTTCTTTACATTTATTTTATGAAACTAAACCTGTTCATTCACAAGATTTAAATGAAACCAATGAAGATCATACGACGTTAGGAATCTTTGTCGGTGATATGGAAATTTCAAATGAACATTCATTCTGCAATCAATATCGTTTGAAATCATCGCATGAACAAAAACAAATATACGACTATTTAATGGAGAAGAATTCTTCATCTATTTTACATCTGTATTATTTATCAAGTATAAGTGAATATTTATCACGGCAAGTAGCAGTTGATTTAATTGAATGTGAATTGAAAACTAAACAATCGAAAAATACAATCAAACACATAATTCGTAATGTTCCAATTGAATTCATTATTCAATATTGGCATAAGCAATCATCATATAGAATAAAAGATTTTCCATTGGACTATTTGAATATTAATTCAATCGAGCAATACAATTCATGTGTATTTTCAACATACTTTCTTTCATCATCGGCTGATCGTCAACAACTCGATGGAATCTTTGACGATATAAAATCTTCAATAATCGACTATTTTCCTCGATTACAAGTTTATCTTTTACCATTATTAACGAAGAAAATCAACGAAAATCGACAAGCAGAAGAAAATCGGCAATTGATTGAAAAACTCTTGTCGAAAACCGAATACAATCGTTTGATGAAACAAAAATTAACCATGATCATTTCAAATCTTTTACTAACATATGTAAATAATGAAGAAAATGAATATTATGATAAATGGTTACCAGAACCAATTTCACCGACTTATACTTGGCCAATATTAATAAATACATTTGAGTATATTAAACAAATCATGAATTTCAAAACATTATCAGAACTTTTCATAAAATTAACCGTAAGAACAATTACTTTCAATAGTATCTATCTTAGAAACGAATTCATCACAGTGAAAAGTATATAAATTCATTATTCTAATAGAAGTTTAACTATTTCATTCAACATTCATAATTATGAGAGACGAAAGTTTTCAAAGATAAACATATCCTTCTAGTATTCTCTTTCATGTTTTAATATTACTATTTTCAAGTTCACTTTTTTGATTCATTCGTACATTGAAATGAAACGTGAGAAATATATTTAACTAGTTGTTCTAATAGTTTTCATGAAGATGAATGAATCACTGATTACGGAAGAGAAATAGAAAAAGTCAGAGTGCAAAGAAATGAGGATTTTTATTTTCGACACTATCTCTGAATTTTATAGTGTTCGGATTTCCAGGATGATACTGATGACGAGTGGAGTAATGTAGGTGCAGACAAGAATTCGATTTTGATCTTCTGTTTTTACTGATGTAAATATCTTATAGCGGAAAATGAATTTTTCGGTAAACTCACATTGAACGCGTTTGATTGTAATGCTTGAAAAAAGTTGAGAAGAAAATTCTTCATATGATTTTACAATGTTTCTTCATGTCATGTGTACAACGGTGAATGAAATCAACTTTCTAATGTCTTTCTATCAAAAGTTATTGAAAATAAAACTATGTTTGCAACGGGGGCTATTGAATTGAATTCAACGTTTGATAAACTCAGCTTGTTTGTCTAGGATATTGGCGAAATTCTTATTTATTTATCATCAAATTTGTTATCAACTAATTCTATTCATGAACAACTTCGTTTATTAAATGTATTCTCATTGTTTCTAACTGACATACTATTGAAATCTTTGGACAATGATTATTTACATAGTGTATTACGCGATTCAACCTATATTGTATTACGATACATCGAAAAAAATTGTCAAACAAAACATCTGGAAATTTATCAACAAGAATTAAACGATAAAATTCTAAATATAATCTGCAAACTTCTTCATCAATTATGTATGAAAGGACTTGATTTCAATTCATCGATTTATCTCCATCATTTGCCTGATATTATTTCAACACTGATTAACTATGATCAATATTTAACAAAACAACGTATCCAAACCATTTTAATCTATACGTATCAATTTATTAAACAAATCAATGATCCAATACATATTTTCATGTCACATGCAATCGAGAAACTGTAAATAATTTTATTGATTTCAGATAGAATATTTTTAATAAGGATGAAATCTTACGATAAGAAAATGTATTGACATGTGAAAATTCCCTTCACTGTCACAAGTCGATATATCTATAACAACAATCTTTCATGAAGTTACCTGAATTATTGTTTTCTCGTTCTCAGTTAAGAATCTAGTTAAAAGTGAGATTAATTCCAATTCTTAAACACGGTTCAAATCAAAAAGAGTTTCTTTTCTTCTGATATTCTAACGAAAAATAGTTGCTCATAAGACCATTGTAAACAATAAATAGATACCCATAGAATATCTTTGATAATTAGAGCATATTATTCTTTCACACAACTGAAATCCGAATTAGAAACTATTTTCCTTATAGAAAAAATTGAATTTTTTCAATATGAACTTGCCGATTATTCACATCGTGTCTCGACTACAGATGATGCACTCCGCTTGTGTTAGACTTAAACGTGACTATCATTCTTCATTGAATATAGAATTTCAAAGCCTAAACTAAATCTAACCCGATGGGAATCGAAACAATCGAACATGTTCAAATCCTAATATCGACGTGTTCGGTTATAGAGTGATCTGTAAACATGTTTCTTGATACTTTCCATAGAATTCAATAATTCTTTTGTGGTTTTTGTTTCTTAACTCGTAGTGGATACTTAACAAGTGAAGTGAAAAAGAAAGTTCGATCGATTACAACAGCTCATTATTTTTCATATCTTTCTCAACATCGTTCGTCATTGCCAGTAAAATGGATATTGGAAATGTTTCACGAACATTTAGACAATGAACGAGCAATATCTTCGCAATACTCACTCGGTATAAGTTCATCAGTAATTTCACTTGTTAAACAACGATTAATTGATTGTATAACATTGAAACATAATCACGTGCTAGCTGGACGATGTTTATCTAAATGTTCATTATTCTTAATCGATAATAATCAAGAAAATCTTGACGAAGATCAATACGAACAAATTCCATTGTGGATTCTTAATGATTTAATTATGTTCTATTTAATTGATCGAGAACAAACAATTGTTGAATGTACACGTTCAGCATTAAAAACTATTTTAAATCATTCAATCGGACACGAACTTTATCAGAAATATGTCAAAAATGATTTGATACAAATTTATTCTAAACCTTTTTTCTCGCAGATGAATACTTCTATAAAACTTCAAACGAATTCAATATCATCATCGAATCCATGGTCAATCACAACATTTGATGTATGGTTTATTTCATTAGTCAATTATCTATTACAACAAATTGAATATTACTATATGGAAAAAAAAGAAATAGGACATCCTTATGCATTCGTATTTATTCAATTGAATAAATTGATACAATTAAAAATAGAATTAGCAAAGAAATTATTTCCACATTTAATTTATTGTCTATTATTACTTCCAATAAATACAAATATTCGACAATTATTAACAAAAAATTTTACGTATCTTATTCAACAATTAATTGAAAATAAAAATGAAAATAATTTAACATATATGCAAACAGCAAAAATAGTTTTTCGAACAATTAATTACCTACGACAATGTCCTATTGAAAATGTAAATAAAAGAAATCCAGGGAAAAGTTTATATTTGAAATTTGAAAATCATTTTTGGTTAGATATTGATTATTTTCAATTAGCGAAATGTGCAACTAAATATCAATGTTATCAATCAGCCATAATTTATGCCGATATTTGGACAACGAAACAAAGGTACACATTCGATTTCTCTATATAAAAAAATAATTCATCGAAATTAATGTTTCTATCAAAGAACACTGTGAAGAATTTCTATTCCTAGAATGTTATTCAGGTGCAAACTCGACCCAGGCATTCTGATCAAAACATTAAATTCATGATTAATAGAATATTTGACAATAATTTAACGGAAACAAGTACTTGTCTCGTTCGATATAAGAACCCGCAAGATTATCGTAATCTTCGTAGAACATAGTTATACTTGTAGACATGCTGTATTTCTTTGAAAAGAATTATTTATTGAAACGTTTTGTTCAATGTTTGAAGTTTTATTCAAAACATTGATTTCTTTGGAAGTCATTTCTAAAAGGATAAATTCATTCAGATATCGTAAAATGTCACACTTCGCTTATTTTTGACTTACTAATTTAAAGGAAATTCTTGTCGAAATATACTTTTGCAAATTAGTTGTTTTCTGAATTCGACAACAATAGAATGATGAATTATCTGATTATAATTGAAAAATGATTTTCTTTCCGTGTACGAGTATACGCTGTCAGACAAGAATGTAATTTGCTTGCTGAGAAACTTTCGTGTATGACTCTCGTTTGTGATGAAGCAATCTTCTTCATGTTTCATAGAGAGATTTGATCGCGTAAAGATTTCTAAAGAATTAATTATATGTATTTAGATCCATATTGCCTGCCAATGATTATTTAACACATGTATATAATTCTGATATTGATATCTTTTCATCGTCATCAGATCTACTAGATTTATTTGTTCGTATTCATTCGAATATGAATCAATCTGATGAATTCTATGGTCTAGATAAATATTTTCAAAGTCGTCCAAGTCTATATGCAGAATTTAATCAATTAAATAATAACTATTATGATTCATTATTTTCTTATGATCAAGCAGCATTAACAATAGACTCATCAAAATTAATACAATCATTACGTTTATGTGGTTTCAATCATATACTTGAACAATATTTACATCAAATATCATCATTATCTGATCCGATATTCTATCGTATTCAATTGACGTCATTATTAACAGGAGTTAATCAATTAACACAATGGAAAAAGCAAGACGAGCAACCATCAAATCAAGTTCGAGAGAATATTTTATCCATCATACAAAGACAAATGCGTGTTCCATCATCGTCAATTCCTCATTTAGTTAATCATAATTTATGGTCAAGCGTTTCGGATTTACGGGAATGTTCTCTTATTAATATTATCGATGATATCGTTATGCATCATGATAATCCTGAAATATTATCGATCATCTGGTCGAATCAATTTCATGATTCCATTAGAGAAGATATGTTCGATCAAAATGATGAGATTTTATTAACACGTGTAGCTATGACTCATAAATTATTATTACATAATATTTATGAAGATGTACAAAATCAAAATATTAAACATACACTTTTGGCAGATCTCATTGCACAACTATGCCGAAATGCACTCGATTCAAAAAAACTCCAGGTAAATTACTGATTATCGAGTTTTTCGTACGGATATTTCGAGATTCTGAAGAACTTCTCTTCTGTAAACACATGCGAATAGTTTTCTTCGTCAAATCCTTCATGAGCTCGTCGATTTTATTTCGAAAAATAATTATTTCTTCACTATAGCTGTATAGTCTTAGCAAGTCTTAATTAGATGTTTCTAGTGAGACGGATATTATATTCATAGTTCTTTGAATCGACAACACACAAAACTACATACAAATGACGAATTTACCTCGTGTCTATGTTTGATATTCACAAACTTATCTCGATTGCCCTTGTAACAATTCGTGTTTTCAAGAGAAGCGGAATTATACACTTGGTTGTAAGAAGTACAATTATAATTGATATCATTCATTTAAGAAATTTCACGTATGCCCATTGTTGCATGAAAGGGAAATTTCCCATGATAAAATTTGATAGAAAACCGTAGAATCCTATAAACTGTCTACTCCTTGTGAATACCGTTCTGTGTCTAAGATATGAAAGTCGACACACTATTCAGAAACATGAACGATTTCAATAAATAGTTGACGAATGAACGACTCGATAGTTCACCCTCTTCACTTCATTTCAAGTTTCAAAGATCTGATACTTCCTAGATTATCTACATAGTTCTATGATCATGTAAGAAAATACATGAATTAAAATAGAATTTTTCTATCGCAAATCGTGTGACTTCAAATAATTATAACGTAGAGATATATGTTCCGATAGTTGCATCATTTCAACTATAAGATCTGTTCAGACTCGATCGTTGATGAGTGGGAGACAAAAGAAAAACTTCGAGTCAGATGGTTAAAAAATGCTAACTACTTGTTTAATTATTACTATGAAAATATTCTGTTATTAGCTATGTGACCGATATTTAAGTGATTTATCACCTCTAATCAATGCATCCTATGCTCATGAATTGTCATTCCTTCGTGCTAAACTTCTCGTTCTTCGTCAACAAGATACAGCAGGTGAATATCTTCGTCAATTAATCGAATCTCCATTACCAAATTCCACACATATTCGATGTCGTTTGTTATTGTGTGATTGGCTTAATGAAACTCGATGTGAAACATCCACAACCATAAAACAACAACTTGATTCCATATCTGAATCAATAAATAAATTAGATAAATCATCTCTCTCACTACAATTCGAATCGTATTTAGCGATGGCACATTTTAGTGATAATGAATATCAACGTTTGAATCAATTGTTTCATTCACCTATGTTTGAAAATAAACGCTTATTAATAAAACGTAATCAAATCGAATATAATAAACAAGAAAAATTAGATCCACTAGGACGTTATACAAAAGTTTTAAAACGTAGTCTAGATATGGATAAAAAAGAGATCGACGAACAAAAAAAATTACAATACAGTTATTTAATTTCGACATTGAATAATTATTTGAAATGTTTGAAATTATATTCTGATCTATCAACGAAACGGTCATCGAATCAAAAATTAACATCAACAGATATTTCAACGAATAATTCTGTACCAGAAATAATGATTACATCTAAATGTCTTTCATATTGGTTTACGAATTCCACGAATGATGAAGTTAATAAGACATTGAAAAAAAATCTTTCACATATTCCTACGTACTTTTTCTTACCGTTTGTCTATCAAATGGCAGCACGAATGGCGTTAACAAATGATAAACTACCATTATCATTTCATTCTATTCTTCTAGAATATTTATCAAAATGTATTGTTGATCATCCTCATCATGTTTTACCTGTTATTTTTGCACTTGCTAATGCTCATAAAGATGCACATATTAATCAACAAACACAAACATCAGCAGCAACAACAAAAAAAACAAACAACATTGCAGTTATTCAATTAAATAATGAAATAAATAATGATGCTCGTTCACGTGCTGCTCAATATTTGTTAGATGAATGTGCTAAAGTAAAACCCATCCTTGTTGATCAAATGAGAAAATTAAACGATGCTTACATTGAAGCAGCCTATTGGGATGTAACACCGACTAAAAGTGAACAACAAGCAAAAGATACTAGTGCAAAAAATCCAACATTTTTAAAACAACTTCGTCTTATGCACATTAAAGATTTCAATGAAGTTGCTGTACCAACAATAACAATACCAGTGACTAACATACTATCATTCGTTCATTCATTCATCAGAAAAAAATAATTTCATTTTTCTTTGTCTTTTTTTAGGTGGCCAATGATGGTATTTATAAAAATATTGAAACAATAAGAAACTTTAATTCTGAATATGAGATGGTTGGTGGTGTTAATGCGCCGAAAAAAATCTCATGTCATAGTTCAACAGGTCGTCAATTGTCACAATTACTTAAAGGAAAAGATGATTTAAGACAAGATGCTGTCATGCAACAATTATTTAATGTTGTCAATCGCTTACTAGATAAAGATGATCTCACATGTCGTCGGTCACTTAACATCCGAACATATAAAGTTGTTCCATTAACGTAAGTTCTAGTTATTTTCATTCATCTTGATTACAGAATAACATTAGAAAAATGATAAAAAAGACAGATTCAGAGTAGTACAATTGTCTATAAACTGTTTCAACAGATTAGTTCGAACGGTTTTATTTCACCGCTGAAATGTTCAGCAAATGACTACAATCATTTTTTTTCAACGGCTCCGCTCTTGAAATTTCATATGATAACCAATTTAAGAAACAATTCGAGCTGGAAATGTTTCAAAAATCAACGAATGCATTTTGTTCCTTCAACATAGTAGCATTCATTGTCTCTTTTATCGCACACATTGAAAAATTTAGTCCTATGAAACATGATCACTAAAAGTTTCTAGATAATCAAAAATTGGATTCATAGGATTTAATGCTTGAAGAAGATGATTTAATTTTGTTTAGAAGTAGTACAGTGATTGTCAGTTGTTACAAAGAAATTCTCGACAAGGAAACTATTCGTAAATCGAAGAACTACAAATTTTTCATTGAAATACCAACGATATTTTGAACCTAATCATAAGCAGTCTTCATTTCATATTCAGATATTTTTATGATAGTTCAGGTATGATGTTTAGAAACTGTTGAGAAACATTTTCAACATTTGTTCCTATTCAAACTGATGGAATTCATCATGAGTCCAAATAACTGCATGCTATATGTTAGAACGTGGTAGATCAAATTCGTTCGATTCTTGTTTACGATTTATGAACGTCGTAATTCTACACGAGCGATCGTTATTCTTTTTGTTTTTTTTTATTAGCCAAAAAAGTGGTGTATTAGAATGGTGTGAAGGTACCATAACATTTGGAGATTACTTGACTAAAGCAACGGATGGTGCACATCCGCGTTATCATCCAGATGATTGGACAGCTATGGATTGTCGACGACACATACACAAAGCAACGAACTCTGGCAAGGATGAACGCAAACGTGCATTTGTTAATGCGTGCTCAAAATTACATCCCGTATTTCGATACTTTTTTTATGAATACTATAATCAACCGAGTATATGGCATAGAAAAAAACAAGCATATGCTAAAAGTGTAGCAACTTCATCTATTGTTGGCTATATTGTTGGACTAGGCGATCGTCATGTACAAAACATTTTAATCGATACACAAACAGCTGAATTTATTCACATAGATCTAGGTGTTGCTTTTGATCAAGGCAAAATGTTAGTTTGATAAAATGCAAAACTTACTAATAAATAAAAGTTGTTTTCTTTTCTTCAAGGTTACCAATTCCTGAAACTATTCCTTTTCGATTAACACGCGATGTTATTGATGGTCTTGGTATATGTGGTACAGAAGGTCTTTTCAAAAAGTAAATGAAAATTAAACGATCGTAGTTTTTTTATTCTTTCCTTTTTCTTTATTTGTATTGCTGCATTATCCAGAAGTTGTGAAATAACTCTTGAATTAATGCGTCGTTATGCAGATACATTAATAACAATTATCGAAGTTTTTCTCTATGATCCACTCTATCAATGGCAATTATCACCTCAAAAAGCATTACAACTTCAACAACAATTCGATAAAACAAATGATTCAGTTGCGACATCTTCGTATCGATCGTCTGGCAAAGGAAGTATGCTGCCACCACCACCACCATCATCATTAGCTTCAACATCGGCTAATACGGGACTAGAATCAATTACAACAGGTTTCATAGAAAAAGATTTTAAACATCTTATTTAATGATTGATTCTATGTTTAGATACAAATAAAATGGCTGAACGACTTCTATTAGGTCTTCGACAAAAGTTACAAGGCGTTGAACGTCTTAATCAAATGACCATAAAAGCTCATGTCAATATGTTGATACAAGAAGCAATGAGTATAGAAAATTTATCTCAATTATTTGCCGGATGGCAACCTTATTTGTGATTCTTAATAGGCATGTATGTAATTTTTGTTATTAAATAATAATTTTGTTTATATTCTAACTATGACAATATTATTCTTTCAAATATATAATTTAAAAAAATGTAATCTGTAAGAAAATCTAGATATTCATCTTGTATCTTAATATTTATCTTACGATAAAAATGTAGAAAAAAAAACGAACTTAATCATGACGATTCTTATTTTTCGAACGAAAAAATAATATACGTTCTTTGATATTGCTGATCATGCAGTCATAATGTAAATATTTATTGAATGATCCATAAAGATCTATCATCGATTTTGTCTTTTTCGGGTTTTCTCTCACTATGAACTAAATTTTTTTGATTATTATTAAGTTAAAGTTGATCATTGTTCGAAATTTTGTTAAATACAAGTCATAACTCTATTGGTCTATGTGTATTACTGAATGAAACTGATATAGAAACTGTATACGTTGTGAAAGTCAATTTCTTGACTGTTCTATCAACATAATATTGCTCAATGAAAGGTAGTGTATTGACGTACGTGTGAAGGTGACTTGTATTCTCTATTTATCAAATAATGAATAACGGATTAAACCGTATCCAACTGGCACGTACTGATTCAGTTTGTACAGCCGGTTCCGATCTTAGACTATAAATTAAACAAAGCATGCTCTCAAATAAGTTTCTCACTGAAATTTGAAGAATAGAGCAGATCTGAAAACTATAACTTCTGATTGGCCGAATGAGAAAAAACTATTTTCGTTTGTTATGTGTCAATATCCATGCGTGTATGCTCTGAATCAAATAAAAAATTTTCATTTGATAATTAACGACAAGACATGTTGAGCAGCATGGATACTTCGCTGCGTTTGTTTTTTTCACTACGTTGTAGCAATTTAATCTTTTGGCAAGAACAGAAAAGTCCCATTATTTCTCAGGTGCATCCTAATTTTACACAACAAACAAGATGTCTTGATTTCTAAAATCAAAATACAAGTACCTATGGAAAAGGTAGGTTTCTGCATAGAAAGACATTTTCATCGTTCTAATGTTTAAATCAAAGAGATGAAATGCACACTATCAATTATTGAAACAATATAATCTCTGATTGTGATTCTTCCAAACAAGTGAACTTGAAATTCCGAGATGAAAAAATGTTTACTTTAAAACCGACTTTACTTTCTTGTTACTAGCTAGTTATTTCGAAGTCATACAAAATCATTGGGCACGTTCACCGTAATCTATGATGATAACTACTCAATGGAAAGTTTGAACACTAAAACTGCGTCAATCTTGAAAAAAAAAGTACAGTTCAAATTCTCTATCACAGTGGAAACCTGAGCGCAACATATCACATAGTTATTAAACTGCTCACGAACTACTGTTATTTTCCTGTGAAGCTTTATTTTGCATGATTTACAATGTACACAGACAACATATGTATAAAAGAAAGATAAGTTTTGTTTGCTGGGATCATGACTTTGGTAGAGATTTTTTGTAATCGCTTGACGTATGCTCTCTTTGTTAGCAAAACTCGATTACGAGACTTGGAGAATGTGAATATCTCACGTACGCGTCCCATTATAACTATACCTTCTACACATCTATCGATCCTCTCGACACCACACCACAAAAACGTTGCATCTGTATCAGTGTCCGACATGGGTCACATTTCGTGACCCAACCCGACCCGTGTCGAACACTGATCTGCATACATATTCATATAATTTCGATAAATTCTTTCAGAACTGATTAATCAGATAAAAATTGATTTTCATGAAATTAAAATGGAAAAGCGTCACAGATTACATAGTACTCTATACTTCTGTTTTCATGTTTTGTACACGTTTCTTCTCTTGGCATCACTGCACAGATCCCGAATTCCATGGCAATAGGTTTTTTGAAATGCCGTATCCCACTAAATTTGTTGAACATTTTCAATTTCTTAGATATTTGACATCGCTGCTAAATTGTAAAGAACTACTAGTAGTCTCTCAGAACAATGTAAATTAAACACCGATAAATAATAATACTCGTGCAGTTTTCAATCTTACTGCCGGGCCAGTCATTGATTCCGACTTGTGAACATTGTTGATAAGTATGAATTTTCGAATTCGATTTCAATTTCATGATATATTCTAAAAGAACTACATTACTGAACCTTTTTTTGTTCCATGGAAATGTGTTTTTAACATGAAAATTTCATTTTTCGAATTGCTTAACTCGACTTAAATTTGCGGTAGCAAGAGATTCGATGGCACTTTATTTCGCGGCTTATTCTCGTTGGCTCTATTTCACAGTTGATTATTTAATGATTGATATCACTGGATTTCACTATACAGCGGATATTTTTCTCGGATTATTGTTAACAACACTGGCTCGGTATGCCTAGCATTTCTATGTTGACATACTTCACGAGAAAGAGATTATTTGTTTGGTTCGAAGAATTAACAGATGACGTATCAATATCGACTCGTCTACTAAATTGAAATATCTAATGCATCAACCAAGAACATGACCACTTGCACTTGTTGTCACTGGTGATAATCCAAAATACGGATGCAAATGTTACAAGAATGTGTTATTATGTGTCATATAATCAATAATAGTTTGATGGAAACAAAAAAAAATCTCTGTTGGCTGATCAACGATGAATGATATACATTTTCGTCAAGTTTAGATACAATAAATTTATGTTAAGTAAGAAATGAATAATAGTTCAATGTCAATTGTAAAAAGCAACGATCTTCTTTATGTAAAGTAAGTGAAAGAATCTTGTATTATTGATTCATGCATTGTACACTATAAAATATGTAGAATCGAGCTATTTATGGAAGGAGAATATTTAATATTGTTTGCCATTATTGTATATAAATAACGCAAACATCGAATCATTCTTGGTATATTTTTAATCTATTCTGCTAGTCGATCGAACAATAAGCAAAAGTGGGTGAAAAGTAATTTGCTTGACGGAATATTATGTATGAAGCATTTAAAATCATTGAAATGTCAGATCGATCTGTTTTTTTTCCTTATGACATTATTTTCGTGACCTTGCCATCGGAACTTATTAGATTCAATGTAATCAGCGACGTGTTTAGGGGAAATTAGATGCATCGTTCCCCCCCCCCCCCCCCCACCCTCCATCAAAAAAAACCTCCTTACTCTACAAAAGTGCTTTTATCAGTTCAAACAATTGTCTCGTTAATAGATCACTTGATATAAGATTTTTATTGATCGACTGACATTTGCAATGCATTTATATCTAAGCTTTGCTTTCTATAAATGATGCCAAATGTAAGTAGACCCGATTCCACAGTCATGTTTTGCTATTCTTTGATCTGTGTATAATACCGTTGATGTAAATTCTCTGAAAATTTTCATCAGAATAGAGTAAAATGCAGTTCTCATAAACAGAAGATGTTAAGAAACTGCCAAAGTGAATGAGGCTTCGACAAACGATGGGATTGATTTGTAGATTTTTGCTGAAATTGACGTGATTCTATGGGCGAAAGTCGAGGTATTGTTTGATCAATGGTGAATAAAACAACGAATAAAATTTTGGATATTTGTTGAAAAAACCAAAAATTTTCGTTCCAATCATGCTTGGATCTTCTTTCAGAGAGAGTTTTGAATCCCACCAAGGAACAGAAGCACTGGTCAAAATTTTAATTTTGGATTTTGTATGTGCGTTCGAAAGGGCATAATCTGAAACCACAAACCGGAAATTTTCAGCTCATTTGGATGCTCTACAGCAAAGTTAGAGTACATCAATTATTATGCACCACACATTTAAGATCACGAAAATAGTCACAAATTAGTGCATCAATGTCTTTTGACTTTATGCTCAAACTACTGAGAGAAATCATTCGTATTATACATCAAAAGATGATAGAGCATAAAATGATGAAGAAAACGAGCGATTTGAATCATCGCATATAATTTTTTTATCAAGGTTTCATAGACGAACAAAAAACAAAACGTCTTATTTTGTGGTACTAAAAAGACCAGTTTTCGTTCGTCTATTGGCGATCATTTTTGAAAACCAAATGTGACCAAACTGCAAGTTCTATATGCTGTGCAGCTTTTCATTCTCTACAAATCGATAAAAAAATATTGAATCAAAAGTATATCTTCGAGGCGAAGCAATGCTCACAAATCTCGTTCGTATAGCAATTTTCGATTAATTTGCAAAAACAAAAAAAGGTTTTGGTGATTTTCGCTGAGAAGACACGATTGCATGCTAAATTGATTGTGACATTCGGAATCAGCGTTTAAAGCTGCATCGAATTGAATGAAATGAAGAGAAATATTTTTCCTAAGCAAAATCCCATGTGGTTCCTCACAACTCTATTTTATCAAAGTCTTGCACTACGGTCCTTCACAAACGAATTTTTCATTGAAAAAATATTTCTCTTCATTTCATTCAATTCGATGCAGCTTTAAACGCTGATTCCGAATGTCACAATCGATTTGACATGCAATCGTGTCTTCTCAGTGAAAACCACCAAACACTTTTGTTGTTTTTGAAAAATCATCGAAAATTGCCATACGAACGAGATTTGTGAGCATTGCTTCACCTCGAAGGTACATTTTTGTTTTCAATATTTTTTATCAGTTTGTAGAGAATGAAAAGCTGCACAGCATATAGAACTTGCAGTTTGGTCACATTTGGTTTTCAAAAATGGTCGCCAATATACAGCCAATTATTGACTACTATTTACTGAGAAATTGTGTCATTCTTTACCCATGTTCGACAATATAACGCCAATAAATAGATGATACGCAGTATTTTAAATAGCTCCTGTTAATCAACTTTTCAAGCTCTATCTTTTGGTATATTACACGCAAAAGATCTGTGATTTTTTGAAGTATAATCTCAGTAGACATTTACGCAGCAAATTTATGTTTTTTTCTAATATAGAACATCTTCATGAGCTGAAAATTTTGGGGTTTTGGTTTCATACTATGCCATTTTGAACGCAAAGAAAAAATCCAAAAATAAAACTTTTGACCAGTGCCTCGTACACAGTGAGGCTCCTTGGTCCTCTCGTTAGGGCTATGTCTCTGAAAACTTCTCTGCCTCTCAAAAGAGATCTGATCATAAAAAAATTGGATCCGCTTCTTTTCGAAAAATTTCGCCTACGTCTCTAGATATATCAGTTGGTACCTCTTCCACTGTTTGTATGAACCGTGATACAAATAAAAAAAACATCCAATTCAACTTCAAGTTTTGTCCATCATTAGCATTATTTTGGTGGTGTCCTTCTCATACTATTCGAAAGATATTGTAACTAAGCAATGTGCTTTGTATTTTTTATTTTTGTATCCTTATTAATAAAGACTAAAAAAATAAGAAATAGAATAATTCACTGTGAAAATCATTGATCGTATATTTTCTTTTCTCATAAACATTGAGGAACATATTCTAACGACTAGAAATGAGTATTTATTTCCGTTTGTTGATTAGCATCACCGTGATTATTAAATGCCCTATTCATTTGACCAATATTATTTTCAATATTTGGATTGGTTACAATTGATAATTCGTTTCCTTCGTTTCGCTTGAAAATTTTCAGTCCTTTACGACTTCGAAAAATATGTTCATCGTACCAAGCCAGTGTATGCAATGGTCTCGGTAACCATGTCCATGTTTGTAATCTAGTTGGTAACGTATTCGGTAAATATACTTGAAGGAAATTAATAATGATAATAAGTAAAATTAATACTGATATTGGACCAAATATGCCAAGAAACACATACCTAAGCAAAGAAGTAGAGAATTTCTTGAAATCTAAACAAACTCATCGTAGTATACCATCCAGCAAGAGAAATCAGAAAAATAAGTAATGGAATTACAAAAAATGCTGCAACTATATAAACAACAGCAAACCATCGATACACAGCTGTTGTTTCACCTAGTTTTTTCGCTAGTGCTATTGGTACATTACGCATGATCGGGACTGGAAACCAAAGTAGGATTCCTGATAAAGAATGAAAACAATCCATGAATTAATTCCTATGGAATATCATCACCAGACGAGCATACCGAATATATTGAAAAATGTATGACATAAAGCTATTTGTAATGAATTACGAAGTTCTAGAGGTGTTGTTGCTGTTAATGCTGCCATGATACCTGTAATTGTCGTACCAATATTCGATCCCAATGTAAATGGATACATTCGTTCGATAGATATTATTCCAAGTCCAACAAGTGGTGTTAATGTAGATGTAAATATTGAACTACTTTGTACTAGTATAGTAAATATGCAGCCAACCTAAATGTCAAGAAATCGAACGATTGGAATAAATAAAAAACTATTGATGCGTATGTTTTTATCTTTACTCCAATAGCTAAATATGGCGTTAAATGATGAAAAATACCAGGAAAATCAGCATTAACTGTTTTGTGTATTACTGAACTAATTGTTCCTTTGAGCATGGATTGAAGAAGTTTAACAAGTAGAACAAGACATGTACAAAGAGCGATTATTGAAAGAACAAGAAGAAGAAAACCGATACCCCAATCAGGCCATAAAACTCTTGAAAATAAAAAGTTACAATATTTTTCTGGCAGTAAGCTTGATGTGCCATTTTCGTTTGTTACATTCTTATACGAGCAGTAACGTTGAATAAGTGAAGTATCAGATTCAACTGCACCAAGAGCTATATTCTGAATGACTTTTTCGTCCAACTAGAACAACTAGATATTGATAAAAAATTCTTCGTGTATAGATTTTTGCTCACTTGAATTATGCGATGTGTCAACGGTTTTGTAAGCACGTTTAAAAATTGTGGATTTGTATTGGCTCGTCGTTCCATGCTAATCGATCGAGTTATGGCTTCAGTTAGATGAAACAGCACACCTAATCAAATATATTTATCACAAAAGCAATACATTGTCATTTGAATTCATTTTATTTACCTGATATAACTTCTAAGGGTAGTAAAATGATGACTGTCACCCAATTGAACATATCATGAACAGTAGCACCAGCGAAAGCACGACGGAATTCATCTCTTCGTCTCTAAATAATCATACAATTAATTTATTATAGATTTTTCGCCAGATCAATTTTCCTACAGATTGCGTTAGTGCAACAATTGTATTGGTAACCGATGTACCTTTCATAAATGATTAATAAACTTTAGAAAATTTTTTCAACAATAAAACTAACCAATATTAGCTCCTGAAGTAAAACAGAATGAATTTTAATCTTATTGTAATGCTAATAAAATCTAATAGTCTTACCCATAATTATTGGTATAGCTCTTCGAACAGGCAGAACTAAACGAACAAAAGCGATGTCCTAAATTTGATGTACTTATTACTCATACTCGAAGATGAAACCATGGAAACAACGATTGAGGTTGATGTCGATGAGCTTTGTACGATAACTGTTGCTAATAATCCAAGCATGAGACCAGCTATCGGATTTGAAAGTATAGCACTTTCTGTAAAAGCTTTTCCAGCGATTTTACCTAATATCAGAAAATAGAGGACAAGCGATCGTGTTTATCAAAACAAAAAATGATCATGTCATACCTCCAACAAGTCGAAAAGCTGAACTCATTATATCAAGCGAGCAGACAAAAATAAAAAGTAGAGATATTAAACCAATCATTTTGCTAATTAACAATAGAACATGTTTTATACGTGCTGTTCGATTCAGATCTGTCCAAGAGAAATATTCATACTAAATTAAAACAATACATTCGATAAAATTTACCTTTCCATTGATGTTCTCTTTTTTCACTAATACTAAGCACTAATGAATTCCAATTATCAGAAACATCTGCATTATTTGTAAGGGATTTATTTTCTATCATTGTGCCTTATTAAGGAATTGTACGTCGATGATCAATAATCAATATCTTAAATAGTCTTTTTCTTAATCATGCATTATATGTTTGTACTTTGGAATGAAAACATTCTCTTAGATTATGATCAAAATAATATATGTAAAGGTTTGAAATAAATGCCTTATCTTCGACATGGTTAACTTGCCTTTTTTTCAATAATGAGTGTGTGCACTTGACATACAAAATAACCTTTTTTTTTATTCGATGATTATCCAGTCGAATCTTGATTTCAATTGATAACAAAAACATACAAATTCATTATAAAATTTCGTATTTGTTTTTCTTCTTTTATTATTTACGCATGTGCTTTTGATATTTTCCGTTACTCAAAAAGTTCCAACGTATTGCAGAATCAATGAAGCACTAAAAACATGATACTTTATCATCGGAGAAAATCGAGTACAGAAAAATGTTACGTGTACGTAACACGTATAGCCGTAGAACAATCAATGTTTACCTATTGTAACACTAAAATCATAAGAATCTCATTGATCAGGATCCATTCGTTCATACTCTAAAATCGAGATTAGATTCATTCATTTCATCTCATCACAATTCGCAACTACTGACTAACTAACCTAATAATATCAATCTATGGCGGTAGATTTTTCACTGAATGCTGCAATGAAAGTTTTTCAGAATGAATACAAAGTAAATAAAACAATTCACTTTGCATTGTTAAACCTTCATCTATTTATTTCTCACTACGATTAAAATATAACAGAAACAAGAAAATATCAAACTACAAGTTACTTTTTACTTTTGCAACAATATTTAATCGAACTATAATATCAAACCTTAAAACTCCATCGTACCTTACAACGCACTGTTGTCTTTGTCATCATAACAATCCCTATAGTAATACAATCGATGCTACCAAAATGTTTCGGCAATTATTTATTCAGTTTTAATCTATTTGAGAAGAATTCTGATGGTATTTAAAATAATTATCTGAGAGGTTACTTGTTATACTTCCTCTTTCGAAAAATATACTTTGCCTACAACAATTTATTTCTGTTGGAAAACAATCATCTAGTTTTTCGAAATAAACTGTTCATTTTTCAAAATAGAAATTAGCAAGACTTTCTTAGAGCCTAAATTCCTGTTATCGATTATTGCACGGACATAACAACAGCTCAGTGGCTTCATCGATAAACACCATTATGTGACAAACAATAGAGTACACGCAGTGCTATTAATTAATATATATATATGAACTGAAGTTTCCACGTTTAGGTTTCGAATTCTAAGAATAGAAACATTGAAATGCATGAAAAAACTTTTGATTGAAACGAGTTTTTCGGGCATTTGGAAAACATTCTGACGATTCGGTAATAAAAGATAGACAACCGAATATTCGAAGTTAAAAGAATATTCTTATCACATTACGCAGCATTTCACGAATGCCATTAATTTTCAAACGGTTTCATGATCGAATGCGGTCAAAAATGTTCTTAAAAATGTACTTTCAAAAATGTCCCTGTTTTTATAATGTCCCTTGCAAAAATGTCCCCGGAAGAAATAATCCTCGAAAAAATGTTCTCCGCAAAAATATCCTTTGTTTTCTAGATTTTTTTTCTAAAATAGAGGTTATCGTTAACCATATAATTAAGTACAGGAAATTATCCTACATAAAACAAATTAAAAGAATAAAATTCCAAATCATTTTCCACTTGAAACAAAAAAATAGAAGTTTAGCACAACAACTGTTAGTTATGTGAAATGTTCTCTCGTTCCTATTGAATTCTTAATTGGCGAGTTCGATCCTCTACAATAAATCATGATCGTATGCATCGATATATTTTTTGTCGTAAGGCTTCATCTGTGTCAATTACATTCAATTGAACAATAAAAAACAAATAATCAAACAAAACATGACATCAAGAGACATTTTTCCCAGGAACTTTTATGCTGTGGGGATTTTTGCACCGAACATTTTTGTGAGGGACAATATTTCAGGGACATTTTTTCATGGGGACGAAAAACTGAGGACATTTTTTACTATTACCTCGTAATTAAAATAGATCTCGTCTCGTAACTTGCATTCAGAGCCTGTTAGTATAGTTATGCATTTCTGTATTATCTTATATATGGAAATCTTATGGTTAGAATGTACTTTATGCTATTGTACTCAATTGTAATACGATGTACGACGTAGTTGTTTCTTATCATTTTTTAATAATGTATAAAAAAATCACATGAACAGAAATATTAAATAATTCATTTACTTTGACTGACGGTTTCCGTCCTTAGAAATATGTCATCCTTAATCTATATAAAGACAGTGATCTTAGTATCATTATCATAGTCTTAACATTACAAACACCTTCATAAGATTAAAAAAGCATTGATTTAAACGGTGTATTTTTATTTATCGTAAGATTTCACATGAAGAGTCTATTTTTGACAACGTTTTTCAAATATGGACGTCAAACACATCGTCGAAGGTTCATGTCAGCAAGATTATTTGTTGTATTCATCGATATAAACAATAAACTCTTGAAAACAAAAGGAACCTATTGCGTTCCTCATGAGAATGTTTTTCGATAACATGAAACCACGAATCCAAGAAAAAAGCAACTTGCATTAAGGACTGTCATAAGTCCGGATTTGATCTTAATCTAATTCATCGTTGTTTCAAGCGCATCGTTTTCTACAACATAATTCTAACTGGAATTAGCACGATGTTTCGCCTGTGTTCAGGTCAATTCTTGGGTACACGTACGACATCTCTCGAAGTTAGGATTTCTGTTGGTCAATAGATTTATTTGATTATAAATAGCTTTCTGCAACAGAAAAAAAAAAGAAAATACACGCTACCTATAGAAATTCTATTTTCGACTGAAAGATAAACATGAGTCTTCTATACATCTCTGCTAGTAGAACATTTCAGTCATCCTTCTTTCCTCGACATGTTCTCTTACGTACATGTCGATTTCTCTCAACTCAAACGGTTTCTGAGACTCATCAATCTAAACAGCAAGATTTAAAAGGTGACTACCCATCATCAGGTCCTCGTCGTCGATATCGCTATTATCTCCTATCGATTGCTGCCGGTGCATTGATTGGTACGGCTTATACTTTTCGTCAATCGAAAAAATATGAAGGTCTTATGCCGGAATATATGTGGAATACGGAATTGCTCGAACGTAAAGCGATGGAAGCTCGGCCACTACCACCACCAGTTACTAAACATGTTACATTTGATGAATCAGTAAGAACGAATTTTCCATTTAAAATAACACTCTATCAGTATATTACTTGGTGAGTTTTCTTTTAAAGGAGAATATTCTAAATAAATATCTCTATCTATTTATTCTTTTTATCGTAGTCCATTTTGTTGTAAAGTTCGAGCATATTTAAACTACCATCGTATACCTTACGATATAGTTGAAGTTAACAGTGTGATGCGTACGGAAACAAAATGGTCGATGTATAAGAAAGTACCGATTGTTGTTATTGAAAATGAACAAATACAATTAAATGATTCTAGTATGATTATATCAGCTATTGAATCGTATTTACGTATGCCAACAAAAACGTTTAAAAATATATCGAGTTTATATCAATCGATTATTGATAAAGATGAAAAAGGGAAATTATCATTTAGTTATCCCAATAAATATTTTCTTGTTGAACCCCTATTCAATGATCAATTAGATCCAACGAGACAAGTACAAACCGAAATAACAAAACACGATAATATCGAAGCGAAAGTACAACAGATAGACAAAAATCAATCTTCAAAATCATTTTTCGGTAGTGAAAACAAAAGCAAAGAGAAAAGATTTTTTCTAATTTATTTGTTCTATTCAGGAAAATTTTTTTCTACATCAAAATCTGTGCAAAGTTCAAGTACGATTAATGCAGGAGATGAACAGCATCCGAAATTTTCCTACACGAAATCCAGTGAACAATATAAACTTGAACGTCAATGGCGTGAATGGGTCGATACAAAGTTTGTTCATACATTATCACCAAATGTTTATTGTACTCTACGTCAGTCATTGAATACATTTCGATGGTTTTCAAAAGCTGGCGATTGGGAACAGATTTTCCCCTGGTATCAACGTTGGATTATTGTTTATGTTGGTGCTATTGTTATGCGAGTTGTAACCGAGCGTTTAAAACGAAAGTATAATCTAAAAGATAATGTCAGACTTTCATTGTACGAATGCACAAATGAATGGGTCAAAGCCGTTGGAAATAAAAATTTTCTTGGTAAGAATAAATCTTATTTCACTACCGTTGGCATATTATTTAAGACTGAACGTGGAGAAAACAATGGTTGCTTATTTTAGAAAGAAGGCAATTCTTCCTTGCATAACTTGACTTGCATCGAAGTGCTACATTAATTGTTTTTTCTTCGACGAACTAAGCGTAGATAAAAGAAAAAAAACGTAGTGATCAAAATCTTCTAGAGTTCCCTAACTTGAGTACATACATGTCTGTATTAATATTTGATGAGAGATTATCGTTGCAAAAGTAAGTGAAATCAATCTGTGCCACAACATGTTTTCTCGTAAATACCGTTTTCAACGCTGTATGATGAATAATATAGAACACAATGGAACTTAACATACTATTTCGCTAAAAGTTATTAATTTTCCATCCAACTTAAGGATCTACACATAAAACAAGTATTGTTTGACAATATACTGTATTCATTAGATTCGGTTTCTTCAGGCGAAAATAAAAAAGATTTCAATTTTCAGAATGTTGTATGTGGAATACAATACTTCGAAAATTTTTCTCCAGAGACTTATCTGATGGCTGTTAATTCCAAATTTAAGTTACGCATTACTGTAATACATTATATGTATGTATAATAACAGGAATTTTATTACACGTTGTTGAATCGTTCACTGAAGATTAAGACTATTAGAATGTTAAAGTTCATCGAACGAATAAAAGTGTTGTAAACGTTCATTCTTCAACTGATCTTACCCGAGCAATCATGATGACATCATGATAGGTTTATACAGATGCAAAAGAAATAAAATGGTATGCTATGAAAGGATATGGTGTAGAAAAATTAAGGTTTGCCGAAGATTTGAATTGGAACAATGTGTCAGTTCTCATATTATCAATATGAGCTATTTATGAATTTTATTTTACTTCAGTCATTTATCGAAAATAGAATGCATGCTTAATCAAAAAGAAATAACAAATCTAGTGAAGGTCCAATGCATCCTTGCACATGTGACTTCACAACCAAGAAAAATGAAAAGATAAATAATATAAGATCTCGCTGTCAGAAACCACTAAAATGTGACAACGAAAAGGCTATCTTTCATCATGTATTTTATATTTTAGGTGGATCTGAACCGAATATTGCTGATTTAAATGTTTATGGTGCTTTAACATCTATTCAAGGATGCGAAGCCTTTCAGGATCTTATGACTAATACAGAAATTCAGCCGTGGTTTGAACGTATGAAACATTTAGTCGAAGCTCAATCTGTTGATAATCATATTCATGCTGCTATAGCTTAAGACTTCTTATTATTTTCCCAGTTTAAAAATACAAACATAAAATCAGATAATTCAATGAAAATTTTTATTTGATAAAAACGAAAGAAAAAACAAGGAAATGCCGTTTCAGATAAATCAGTAGACGTCGCAATAAAATAATAACAAAACATGACGATCATGGAATGTGTTGGGTGTACAATGATTGCATACGGTGTACCATTTTCAATGTTTGTATTTACTATTGCACATCATCCATTTCGTATAATTGTTGCGATGACAAGGTAAGAAAAGAATTCGAAACCTTTTTTTTTTCACTTCAATCATAAACATGTTTCTAGTGCATTCTTCTGGCTTTTATCTTTACTTCTATCTTCATTCCTTTGGTTTGCTGTTGTACCATTACGTACTCAACTGGCTTTCGCAGTTCCATTTGCTGTTGTATTTCAAGAAGTGTTTCGATATTTATTTTATCTTATTATCAAGTAAAGGCTTTCTTGTCTAATAAAAACAAAGCCATCATAGTTTCCTTTGAATGATATTTCTTCGTTTAGAAAACTTGAATTCGCTTTACAAAAAGTTCAAGCACAAGACTTAGCAGCCAAAGGAATGGTATTCGATCGATTTGCTGTAGCCTATTGTAAAATCGAATTTGTTTCTTTTATCTTAAGTTTAAAATATCTTTCTTCTTCTTCGCTTTTGTTTAGCTTCTGGATATGGTTTTGGTATAATTAGTGGTACATTTGCCATTGTGAATGTTCTTAGTGACATGATAGGACCTGGTACGATTGGAATATATGGACATTCACAAGATTTTTTCATTGCTACAGGTAAATGATTAGGATGGATTAAAATATAATGCTTTCAATGACATATTCATGTGATGATAGAATATTATTTGATTTCGACATAACTAGTACGAACATATGTACATTTTCAATCACCATGAATGCATAACTTGTTTGGTTTTCCTTTTTGAGTCAAGCTAATGTTTATAGAGTACCATCGTTTTCATCTTAAAAACACATACATAAGCAACGTCGAAGATAGTTGATCAATATCAAGCAGACATGAATTGAAGTATTTAGTATCGAGGAATGCCGACGTTAAGTTATTTGTTATGGTATTTATTTTTAAGTATTGAATAGAATAGTAGTTTAGTTAGAGTCTCATTGATATATAGATAGATCATTTTCATCATAAGAGTTCGTTGTCGAGTTAATCTAAAACTCAATGCGAAATCAAAATATTTGTTACTCGTTTTTCAATAAATAGTTGACGTCTTTCTGAATACAAATTTTCTTCTAGTAGAAATTTAGATAAGCGTACGAAGATCAAGTGTAAAATAAATGTAATTTTTGATGAAGCATCGTTTCGGACGCATGTACTACTTGAATAGTTTCAATAGATGGTGACAAAGAATTTCAAATGATCGATCGCTCGATAAATATAAGTCGTTTGTTATTCACGAGTTCAACAAGACAGAATTATAATCTGTTTATGTGAAACGATATAGAGAATTTAAATTTTAGTATGAACCTGCATGGTATGGTGTCTACGGCTATATCAGATGTAATTTTTAGCATACGATTATATTTGCCAAGACCATATTCCCTTATCATTGAACATACTACAGTAGTTACTTGAAAGTCTATTAACATAGTTAGCGTAGAACAATGAGTAAGATTCAGTTTCTAATTTAAAACATAACCTCAGCACATCATATCACTGTACACTGTTAATCGAAAGCAAAAGAATGCCTTCTTTTTATCGCTTTCAACAATCTAGAGAGATATTAGAGTAATATTCAGCGTTTGCTTCATAAGTATTGTAGTTGAAAATTCATCTGATTCAAAAAACGTATTCCTGGTGTAATTGGTATGGTAGCTGTGCAAAAAAAAAAAAACATTGCTATTAGATTACAATGAAACAGTAGTAAGACACAATTTTAGAGTTCGAATCATTTTTCTGTTTTTCATGCTTTTTTTTGAAATTGACTAAGAGGCAAAAAACACGGGCTCATTTAGTGTATGTCTTTTTTGTCTCAAAATATCCACTTATTCATAGCAGTAGCTACAGTGTCTTATCCTAGCAGATACTTCTGAGTAACGTGCTTCTCAGACATCTTAGAATATTGCTGTCAACATGCGTCGGGATAATGATGTGCCTTTCGTCAAGCTTATAGCTTTAACTGTCGATCTGGATTTGTTCGTTGAAGGCATTAATTATGAAAGCAGTTTTTATGAATTTTTCTCATTTTAGCATTTCTTACATTGTGTGTTATCCTTCTAAATACATTCTGGGGTGTAATATTTTTCACGTCGCTTGATAAAGGTGGCATGCATAGATTTATTGGTCCTGGAGTTGTTGTTCTTACGCATATGCTTTTCTCTTGCGTGGTAAGTTTTCCAGTGTTTTTCCTATTGGTTCAAATATTCTAATGAGTATCAATTTATTTCAGACACTGATGAATCGAACAGCAACACCTACTTATTCCATATCGCTTGTTATTGGTTATGCTATTCTTCTTGTTATAATAATATATTCATTGGTTTTGCGTGGATTTAATCTAAATATTATTCGTCAAAGAATAAATTGAGAATGTACATCGATTATTTGTAACATTTCTTTTTTGTTGTAAATTGATTATTAATTGTTTTTTTTTATCTATTGAAAATTGAGATTATTTTCTTTTGCTTTTCTTTTGCTTTGATTTATGTATTCATAATTTTTCATTATTCAAAAAGAAAAACAAAACAAGTGACATGTAAGGAAAATTGAAAAAGAAAGATCAAAGATCACCAATATAATTGACATAAAAATCAATAAGTTGACATGAGGTTATCATCGATGTGGTTTTTCAGATGATTTCAGCGCGTATTTTACGCTTTCATGTTGATTTTCTTTGTAAAACGAGACACGATTTCTGTTTTGGTAAGATACCTAGGTAGATCGTTGAATTGTGTCTTTCTATTCTATTGCTTCTTTCAGTACGAAATGGATGCAGAATGATGTCATCGGCCTTGTCAAAGAAAAAAGTTTCATTCGTTGGCTCAGGTAATTGGGGAACTACGATGTAAGTATGTTCTTCTCATACTCTATTTTATTTATCGGCATCGTCTTTTCAATTAAATAATACAGTGCTAGTCATGTCGGTGACAAAGTGCAACGATTACAAGATCACTATGATGAACGAATTTTAATGTGGTGTAAAGAGGAAACATTACAGGACGGAAGTAAATTAACTGAATTCATAAATCGAGAGCATGAAAACATTAGATATTTACCACATCGAAAAATTCCAAAGAATATTATTGCTGTATCAGATCTTACTGAAGCAGTTAAAGATGCTGATATAATTATATTTGTTATACCGCATCAATATGTGAAGAATACTTGTAAACAGCTAAGAAATGAAATTAAAAAAGATGCATTTGCATTAACATTGATTAAAGTTAGCGAATTAAAGATTGACAGCTGATGTTATTCGTTGCATCTAACATTTTTCGTTTTTTTTTATCAGGGATTTTGTGTCGATGAGAGAACTAATGAACTTTTACTTGTCTCAAAAGTTATTGAAAATACATTGAATATTCCTTGTGCTAGTATGATGGGAGGTTTGTTAATCAAAATCTATCTATGAATTAAAAATAGGCTGCCGTTTGTATTCATGTCTTTTTAGCTAATATTGCACATGAAGTAGCTGAAAAAAAATTTTGTGAAGCAACAGTTGGATGTCGTAATGATGAACATAGTGAAATAATTCGACAATTAATTGACACATCCTATTTTCGTTTACGGTTTTATCCTGATGTTGAAATAATTGAAATGCTCGGTGGTTTGAAAAATATTGTTTCCATGTTAGCCGGTTTTTCTGAAGGTTTAGGTGCTGCATTCAATACACGAGCAGCCGTAATATTTTATCTTATTTTCGATTTAAAAAGTAAATCTACGTTTTCTGATTAGATTCTTCGCCTAGGTTTTCTCGAAATGATTCACTTTTGTCGTTTATACAAACAAGAATCCACCCCAGAACTTTATTTCGAATCATGTGGCATAGCTGATTTAATCGCATCATCATTGGGTGGAAGAAATTATAGTTGTGCAAAAAAAATGACCGAAACAAATATATCATTAGAAGTTATTGAAAAAGATCTCAATGGACAATCATTGCAAGGTCCGAGTACAGCAAAGGAAGTTTATCGGTATCTTCAAGCTAAAAATTTACTTCATCAATTTCCACTATTTCGTGATGCACATCTAATATGTGAACGCAAAATTAAACCACATGTATTTCTTGATAATCTAGGCGCACATCCAGAATTCAATCGGAGAAATCAACAATAATATTTACAATAAATATTCGTTATTATTATTAATTTGGTTTACTTTATAAACTAGTATCGCTATCTCTCTAATCAAGCCTGTTTCTAACGATATACAAATTATTGCTTTCCAACATTTGTGATAAACAATGTTACTTTTTTGTTTTCATTTTTTGTTTTATGTTAATCATATGTGTTGTTGTTGTTATTATTATTATTATTATTTATCAATAGTATTGATAATCGATAAGTAGCAAATAAAAACGAGAACATCGATGATGATGATGATGATGAGTCCTTTCTTTTTCTTTTACGAATCGTTGAACACATAAGTACGGTAAACATTAGCAACCACTCTCAATTGGAAAAATAAGATGTCTGAAAAATATCTAGAATGTATTTTCGATTGCATTCGAACAACAGTATAGGTTTAAGTGAATGTTTTGAATGATTCATTTCAGTTTTGTTTTATAATTATGCACTTGAATGAATGTTGGAAAGATTATTTGAGATATTTGACTATTTATCATGAAAGGTTCATTGTACTCGATCAACTTATCACAAAGAAACTAATGTCCTTGTGTCGTAAGAGTTCAAAATGAAATTATTTGATACTGCATATCATGCTAGGAAAATATTCAGACAGTGATAAATGTAAGTATGTTTTCTCTGCATGACATTTATCGAACAGTTCCCAAAGAGAACTTTCGATCAAGATGATAATTATATTTTGAAAAGAAAAAAGAAGGATGTTTATTTCAAGTTTTGCAATTATTAACATGTTGAAATGACGCACACAAATTTGACTTTGTCGTTTATCATGAATGAGAACATAATTTGCTATTTTTTTCTATTAAAAACTAATTCATTACGATATGAATTCCGCCATACTAGCTTATGTAATCTTTTCTGACAATATTATCGCCCTCGTTTGTTTACCAGATTATTGAAATTTTAGCCAAACTATGAAATTTCATAGAATAAGACTTCTTAAATTGTGTAAAACAAGATCAGTAAGTTTTAGGTGATGTCTAATCATTTCTTGAATAATATTTTATTCTTGGTCACGATAAAAGATTTAAATTGAAATCTTCATAAAGTAAGAAGGAATAAACAAATGACGAATGCAATGGAGAAATTAAACTAATTAAGTTGATTGAAGAAGTATGTTGATCAACAAGATAAGACTTCTATGAATAAAGCAGTTTCATTGAACTTGAAGCATGTTTTTGGTTTGAAATCCAATGTTGTCAATATTTGGCATGCTTTTAATGATTTTCTTCACCTAAATCTTTTTTATCAGGATTATGACGAGAGAAAAAAAAATTGGAAACTGCCTTATAACTGCTTGTAAAAGGAAAGCAATCATTACAGTAGTTTTGAAAAGTTTTATTCGTGACGGTACGTCGTTTTTTTATTATTATTTGAATTTTAAAATGAAACCATTAGGTTGAGTATAGAATTGACTGTTGTAATAAATTATCTTCTTTTACATGTGATTTTGATTGTAATACTAGATTTTTGCATGATTGTTTTCAATGAATTCAATGGAAATATAGCGTTAAGTATTTTTATCTGAAGCCAGACTGATTTATAGAGAAAAACGCGTCACGTTTTCATCATGAATATTAAAAGCCTCAGTATTAATAGAGATAAATGTAGACAATCGCAGAAAAAATCTTCAGAATGCGTCAAGAACGTATATTTTAGGATCCTCATCAATTTTTATGCACTTATTTAACCTATTGGTTTTCTTCTCGTGAATATTCTCGGCATTTACAATCATTGATACCATCAAGATTCTTAACGTTTATAGTAAGATATTTTGATTAAGAAAAAGAAGATTTTCAAACTATACTTTTGAATAAATTACTTAAGAGAGCTTTCTAAGTTTCGATATTTCTATGGCACATACTCGCAAACGGTATTGTGTCATTGTCTACATGTTCAGAAGCCATCTCTCGTACAAATTGCTTCAAGAAATCGGTTTCATACATTTACCTAATTTCAGGCAAATCTTTTAGTAAATACTATTCTTTCTCTTTAAAGTTTGGCTTAACATTTTCTAATCTTAAGTTAATGTAAACCGAATATTTACCTTTACAGTTTCATGAATCGTTACTTTTTTTTCAGTTAATCAGATTGAGCTTCTGTCAAAATAAACCTAAACATTTATTATTCATAAATTTATCATGACAATATTTTTATTCTTTAGCTCTCTCATTTTTTTTTATGTCAGAGATATCTCAGGTTACTCTCAGCTGTGATAAAAGCTTCTAATCCACGATCAAGTCATTCACTAGACAACTTCTATTAAATATTTTAATCTGGCCTTAGCTGTGAATTTTAAATATATAAAAACTTCACACAAACTTTCGTATGATTCTTTCTTTGGAATATAGTGTAGATGAGAATGGATAAGTTTTACCAAACGTTTCGTCAACTGAAACAGAATTCATTTTTCGTGTGATTCTCATTGATACTAATTGAAATTGTTGAAACGTCAATAATTTTTAGTCTATATGCATCTGAACGATTAGATTTTTAGTTACTGGCTTTTAACTTCTACATAGACGTGAATAGGGGGTTCTTTGCTAACAATTGAACCTAATATCTACTACTACTTTTAGATATATCCATAAAAATTTGATCAATATCAATGTCTGACTTACAAAAACCGTTCATTTGTGCTGCTAGAAGAACGAAGTTTTTCTTATGTTGGTTAAGTATTTATCTTTTTATTCAATTCGATAATAAGAAGAGCATTGATTCAGCTACAAGTGTCAGTTGAACTTTGAACTCTCTGGAAGGTTCTTTGAAAATAAAGTTGATTCGGTTGAAGATACGCTTTTAATATCTTTTTCTTCAAAAGAAGCAATCTAATAAAAGCGATGCCACTTTTATCGAAGTATACTTTTCTGTCACACGATAGGAATTCATTTTTAAACGATTACTTCTGTTCATGACTAATGAAGTCTATTATAAGAACTATCCAAAGATTACTTATGTACTGAAAACGACATGTTCTGTTATGAAGAAAAAATGAGTGTGGTTACAGAAAATCGTACGTTGTAATCCTTAGATCATTTTTATTTTATCTGATTTATTCGAAAAAAAAACGAAATTGATGATAACATCTTGTAATCAAGAAAAATATTTGATATTGATAAGAATATTGCAGTAGTACATTCTCTCCTCGATTGAATAATATTTATACGAAAGTACGTTACGAAATGTTCCTTTTTTCATTGTAATCGCTTCAATTTACTATCCTAGTAATTCTCTTCTTCATATTTAATCTGGGAAGAATGAGTACTTCTCATCTATAAAAGAAATACTTTTTATTCTACTACAGAAAAAAAGAGTTGTGTTCTTTTCTAACTCTGAAAAATTAACTTTCTATTTTATAAAATAGAATGAACAGAATACGTCAGATTATGCTAGAACTTTTATGAATAGGCTAATGACTACTGTTTAGCTGCATATCAAATGATTCGAAAGAGATATTCAATAAATAAATACATAGATTCATCGTTTGGTCTTTGTTCTACCTATTTAATTTTCTCCTACTACATGAGAAGAATGTTTCACTTAGCAAGATTTATTAGAGCACTTTTTTCTTTAAACTTTTACTAGGTTGATAAAAGACGATGAAAAGCATGTTTGAAAATTCAAAACTTTTTCAGGCAATGAGGATGTACGATTAAAAATTCTCGTCGGCGTAGAATTAGAAATTGTTTATTAAAAAGGCAAACATGACTTTATACTGACCTGCATCCGAAACTATCTCTTCGAGCAAAACGAAAATAGTTTAGGCTAAGGAAACTCCTTCGAGAGTAGTGGGATATGTCATTCAAAAAGGCTGAGTGTGAACATTTTTTCATTCTTTTTCTAGAAAAATCCAATTTTATAAGCAGATGATCACTGCGATGAGAAAAATTTTCTTCCTACCGCTACAGAACAATGTAAAAAATGTATTAATTCTATAGTAGACAAAAACTTCAGGGCCTTCTCAACATGTATATACGTGTAAGTGCTATTAATTTTGACCATAGTCTACTCTGTTTTCAGGGACATTGAATTAATAATGCTATAAAATGACTAAGTTGCCATGCTTTTAGATATACTTGCTTGCTGTGTGGTACGATCCTGTGTACTCATCTACTCTATAATTGAATATGAAATGGCAATCAAAGTAGTTCAATTTAAACGAGCTTACAAGAGTAAATGTAGATTAAAGCCAGTGTATCGTTTTTCTTAATCATCTCTTTGCTAGTGGAGAAACTCATTATATCTTGGGAGAACTACACGAATGAGTCTTTCATCATCTTGATATAGTATTCTATCGAATCAGTAGTAATGTTCTCTCTTGGTAATTTATCCCTTTTCCTGTTATGATAAAGATGCAACTCTCGCTACATACTGCAAGTTTTTCTTTTATCAGAAGTAATTTGTCTTAAAAGGTTTTTATCAATACATTATCAACTTATGTATTTTTTTATATACGATTTCTCCTTCACAAGTAGGAACATTTGTTGACCCCATTTAATTACTTTGTGATGACATTCAAATGACATTAATTATAATCAAGCATGCAACTTTACCACGTTCGACAATGTTTAAGGTTTACTTCTTGTTCGGATATGATAAATAATTCAATAGATTGCACTGGTCTTAGTATACATTTTAGTAGACTCTTAGCTCTGATTTAGATTTATTTGACAGAGAATACGCACTATCTAATTCATACGAATTCCTACCAAAAGTAATCAGGCATCGTAATCGTGTGAAATCATATTTGACTTTTATATTTCGATCAAATGTTGAATAACCTATCAAAAATATTCTAAACTAGGATCGAATGAGTGTTTATTCAATCTTTCACAGTTTGAGAACTAAAATTCTTCATGTATTTTGAATCCACATGACCTTGATCTATTCGTCTATTAGGTTAACGAGACAGAGCTGATGAAAAGATGCATGTAAGTACGTAGAAGCAGTATAGATTTTCTCTTCTTTATTTATGAAGATTTTTCTTAAATTACTGCAGCAACTAAATAATAGATCATCTCAACTCTTTCTCGAAATCAACATATTCGAAGCGTTTATTAAAACAAATACATCTTATCGATGATTCCTATTAGTCATGTTCATTTGATCAATATTCAATAGAAATATGGAATACGATCATAATCACCGAGAACTATTTTCCATGATATCTCGGTGGACATGTCTAATTTTAATTCTAACGAGTGTAAAACAACAAGATGTGCATGATTTTTGATAACTAAAAATTCTATTAAATGTATGTAAAACTGACACTTCGGTGCATGAGAATGTACTCTTAACAAAACAAGGAAAACTATTGCTAAACTATTTAGCATGTATGACAAGTCGCTTATCTGTATAGTTTTATAATATTTCATTTATTCTCTTGTTGAATGTGTAGGTGTTAGTTGTAAAAAGAAATTCTTCTTTCAGACGAATAAGGGCATCTAGAATAATTCTAGATGAATGCATTTCATTTAAATGCCAACTATGTTTTTAATTATTGACTTGAATGAACCATGAATATGACGACTTTTTTTTCAATCTTTTTCACCCTTACTTTTGTTTTCCATCGATGCATACTTCCAAATTGTTATTTAAAAGGAGAAATTAATCATCATAGAAAATAATGAATTTCGATATACTTATTATTTTCAACATCAATGAGTTAAAATTATTTATTTCAATATCGATGACAACTAAATACTTTTTCTTTTGCCTGTAATATGATAAAAAACTAAATGAAAATCTTTTCGGCACGGAAATTTGACATTATTACCTTCAATAGAAGAAATTTTTTATATTCATGCAATTTCCTTGTCATGCCTGTAGGTAGTTTATATATATATATATATATATAGATAGATATATTTAAAAAACAAACGAGTTTGTTGTATTGAACTATAAAAGAATGATGAAAAGATATGTGATACAATCCATCCTTTTTTCTCTTCAGATATAATAATCATGTCACCTTCAATATTGTCTTTCCTTATCCTTGCATCTTTAATTATGATATCTTATGGTCGAACGTTGAACAATGCAGATCAACTAATGCCTTTCATTTTATCGTCTGTGAATGCAGATGGTTACAATGTCATATCTGCATCAAACGGTCAAAATCGATTAATACATGTTATCGAACAAATTATTAGGTAAGTTTTACTATGTCTTTGTTTGCCAATATGAAGAATTCTATTGATTTACAATTAGATATGTTTCATCAATAAAGTCAAGTGAAATCTTTATTGAAAGTATTGTCAATCGTCACAAAGAACCAGCCGGAAGAATAAAAGTTCTCACATTTTTGAATAAATGTTTTGAACTCACTCGTAATGTGATTCAACGTGAGATCAATTATATGTTAGGAATGTCTGAAGCACAAAAGAAAACCTCGCAATCACCGTCACCATTTACATTAGAAGAATTGCAACAGGCTCAAAGAAAAATTAACGATCTATTAACGACTATTGAAAAACAAATGGAGTTATCAAAAACGTGGATTCCACCGACGATGCCTTTTCTTGGCTTTTTTTAACAACTCTTTTCTTTCAATTCATATTACATAGCTGGCAAAAATTTTTGAAACAAAATATAAATAAAATACATCTTAACAAGAGAAATATATCATCCACTCCCAAGTTCAGCTTTTTTTAATCAATCGAAATATTGATCCATTCTTTATTAAGAATTTAGCCGGTAAACGATTCCCGAGAACAACGATATTTTATTGAACAATCAAAAGGTCAGACTTAGATGAAAATACATGCTTCTTTATTATGATGTTTTCATCAAATATGAATTGCGTATTGCTCATCAGACAGCTTTGAATTTTTTGTTTTCAATTACCATGATAGAGTACGATGATCAGCAGAGACTTTGAATATTTAAAGCTCTCGAGTTTTCTGGTGGAGAACGATTACGGATTAGAAAAACAAGAGCTCCGCAAGATCTTGTAGACTAATATTTAATTTTAAAACCTTAAAAAAATGAAATACGTAAAATGAAAGTACGTACGTAACTTGATGTGGTCATGTTGTCTACATGAGATGTTTGTTTGAAAAATGCCTCATGAAAGTATCATACTTTAGAGTTTAGTATTTCACATTATTTAATAATCTTACCCGAGAATAGATTCTGAATCAATGAGATAATCAGAAGTTTAGAGATTTGATTTAATCAAAACATACTCTAATTTCCAAACTTATATTGATTAACTTTCCATTGAAAAGACAATAACACAATTAGATATTTTATATGGCACACAGACTGTGTTACCTGTTACTCATTAAGTCATGCAAAACTTAATTGAAATAGAATTCAATCTTTTTAATGACAATCAATGGAACTGACAATTACATTTCATTATATCATACTTTCAAGTGGCAACAATTTTCCAAATGGCTCCTGAATATTTATAAAAGTCATAATTTCATGTTAATGCTGCAAAAACTGTCGCATCTTAACTACTTTTAATGGACATGATGCAATCTGTCATGTATTTAAAGTTGATTTTCAATGTGGTTTATTAAATATTTATGGTCTATGTTCTATGTGAAAGGAAACATAGCATACTTATATTGCTTCTTTTTTTGCAACTTGTAAAGGCTTTTCGTTTCATACTGTGTACGTTTTAAAATATGGTTAGTCGTTTCAGACTCATCAATACTCTGAATCCATTAGATTTTCAAGAGAAGAAAATCATTCACTTTTGTAAAAGACGAAAGAAAAGTGCTTTTCTTCTTTTCGTTTTGATATCTGACCTTTTTACGGTTCCGGATTGATGTTTTCAATTCAGCATTACCTTTCGTATGAATTTATGAATATCGTTCAATGAATAATAACCATACTGTCAAATGACCAATTATTATACTTAAATTTGTTTTATTTTTATTTTTCACTCTTATTTTTGTATCTACGCCATGGCACTAAAGTGTTCTCTGTTTGAAAAAGTAATCATGAAAAGTCCGGTGTAATACTTCATTCAGAACGTATATTTCAGAACATGATTACGAGAAGGAAATAACACGGTTTAAATGAAATGGCCCGCTGTTAGAAGAAATTAATGCTTTCGATTCTTATGCAGTTCGAAGGATTCAAATTTCTTCGTTGGTTTTACAGAGTCTTTAAAAGTTGCACTGATAACTTGCAGGCACAAACTCTTAGTTTTAGACATCAATCAAACCAATAAGTTTTTCACACAGATACAGTTCAATGTCAGTAGAATTTTGGTAATGCTTTCAAACAAATTTTGATTCAAAGAAATCTGAAAGCTCGAGAATAGTGCTGAAAATTTATATTATGAGTATTGTCTACAGTGCAATTTATTATATATTACATGTCAGTTTTGATTTTGATTAAGTTTGAAAGATTGGTGTTGTGAAATATTTCCACTTTGAGTAATGGCAAGAAAAACTAAGGTATTCTATTCATATTACTGCTCTATCTATTGATATAAGCAGTTTGAATGGCATAGATATCTTCAAATAGACTTCAACATCATCATCATCTGGTATTTCTTTTTACTTTTAAATATTCTTTTCACACATATTTCTATTAGATTTTTCTAATTGAAATGAATTACCCGTTGTAAAATATATATATCTACAATTCTCATTGTTTCTAAAACAGAAAAATATCTCAACATTATTATTTGATGACAATGTATTCGCTATAAAAAGCACTAAAGAAAAAGTGTATGGATTCAAAAATGATGGACATGTTCTGGTTAAAGTTTAAATTCAGTCAAATTTAAAATCTGTCTTCATTTTGAACACAACCGCTACATCTATCAATACATGTCGGGTGTGAAAACTCCTGCTAAATATAGTGCATTCAAATAGAATCAATCAAACTTCACTGTTATTATTTGTGTAGATCTACAAAAATGGAATCTCTTTTCTGTGCTATTAAATCTTGATACGTATCATCTTTTACTTTCAATAAATACATTTAACCGGAAAATAATTTAGCCTTATTGAAGGAGATATTATAATGGTAAGTTAGAATTAGAATTAGAATTTGGCATACTATACGTTACATCTGGATTTAAGGATTTACTTGAAATCAATCCACTCTTTTCAGAACGGCGAACTCAAACACAACGTACTCTTTTATAAAAGTGACATTAGTCGATTCGTTTTTCTGCCATGTACAAATCGAATTAATGTGCTCTACGGAAATTGTTGGACTCTGATCCATAAGAACCCTTTCTCTATCGAAAATACACATCAAAATCAGAACAACGAACGTGATCTATCTTATATTTATAAGATTACAGCTATATTCAAAAGAGAATAGTTCAAATATTTAACTTTCAAACAAAGTCTGAACATTGAACTAAACAAAGCGTTGTATACATCAATAGACTTTTCACGCTATAAATCGAATCCTGTGTGCCATCGCAGATAAAGAACAAATCACAGAAACAAATATGAAAACGTTAATTCTTGTGAAATATCTTACTGAATTTTCGAATTGTTTGTATCAAAGGCTCCAGTTGTTACATTTACTGATTGAAAGGTGGTCAACCACTCTTCAAATTGTAAGTCACATACATAACGCAGCCTAACATGATATAATCTATGGTACTGTATAATATTTAATCATAATGTTGAGAAAAATGCCGAAGAAAAGCTAAAAAGACGTTAGATGTGAATCAAAAGAATTTCGAAAGGTAACTTGAGTAAACAAGAATAAGAAAAATTTCATTCG
The DNA here is from genome assembly GCA_900239685.1 of Rotaria macrura. Classification (NCBI taxonomy): domain Eukaryota; kingdom Metazoa; phylum Rotifera; class Eurotatoria; order Philodinida; family Philodinidae; genus Rotaria; species Rotaria macrura. Next base: position 169,925 of record OENT01000181.1, read on the forward strand.
TAACAATATTGAAATACTGAATCTATGTTTCTCATCATCAAGTATAATCATAGAATTTCAAATCAATTCGGAAAAAAGGCCACGAGCAAAGTTATTCAAAATAAACAGAACATTTTTTCTAAAGAATGTTCCTTAAGTTGTTCACAGTTGGCTCATGTTCACCGTCTAACTCATAAAAACTTCACATCCACCACACAATGCCATGTTTGTAATAAGAGCAATCATTAAAATGTGAACAATAATTTTAATTTCGATGTATTTAAACCATCCAACTTCTTCGGTTGATACTAAAGTCTAATTTTTAGATGTTTATACATTTGAACATTAACGTTTACTAAGAACTTCAAATGATTTTTAGTATCTTTCATTTTTTTTTCTCACTCCCATGAAAAGAAATAGAAAATTCAATACCTTTGGTTTATGTACTTTTCTCGAAAGATCGTATATCTAATATCTTTAATCCTAATGCTAGTAGACGTTTTTACTAAGAGAAAAATTTGAAATAAACTTTGACCTTCACCCGGCACAAACGAGAATCTTAAACCAATCATTTTTCTTAGCTGCTATGGAGCTAAGTTGAATTTCCGTCTTTTGTATTTTTTCATTTTTATTTAATATATTTCGCTTTATTTATTAACAAACTATAGTTATATTTATTTAAATCGAGAAAA